>JAEUWJ010000259.1:0-244293 GCA_018524395.1 Podaxis carcinomalis
CTTCATATTTAAAATATATATACCCTAGTATGTTGTCTAAACATGTGCAAAGTACTATTATGTAATCTTCCATTTTGCCCTTTTCAGTGAAATGAACAAGTACAGAACAATTAGGTAAAGAGCTCTGAGGGAGTACATGGTGGAAGGGGAAGTACAGAAGAAGGTATTTGTGGAAGAGGAAGTAGATTGAGGATGATCTGCAGAACTTGCCTTATAACTAAGGCTCTGAGAGCTTAATGGACAGGAAGTGAAGCCTGTAATAGTCTGATGGGTAGTTTTTGGCAGTAACAGGGGCAGTTACAGAGGCATTGGCTGCTGTCATATGAGTGTCTGCATCAAGGACCACTTTGTTGGGAATTGCAGATGAAGGCTTGGCAATAGTTAGCATAAGAGGGAGGGATATCTGCAGTTGAGATGAGGGTGGCTCCAGCAGGTGTTGCAGGTACTTATAATTTTGGAGAAGCCAGAAGAAGGGTGAGGCTCCTGCTGGTAACCATCCTTAGGGGACAGAAAGTTTCCCCTTCATTTGTTGCACAGAATCAGTTGAATGTCATCAAGAGTGGGATGTCTCCATTCATCCCACTCAGGGATTGCCAGTAGCTTGTAGTATTAGTTTAGATATTTGATCTGGCAATTGTTGAACTCATTGTGCAAGTTGTGGTGCAATTGGTCACCATGATAGGTGTGGTTGAGCCACCACAATGGGTATACCAATGCAAATGAGAACATGAGCCACATTGTTGAGGCTCAAGTTGTGTAATGCATGTGAGGTCATTTCTAGGGGCTGTACTGAGTATACAGGCCCATTCTGGGGGACAAAAGCATGCTCTGGGGGAACATGATTGAACTCCTTACCTTGGAGTTTGGTGTTTGCTGCAAGTCAGGCATTTGTACCAGTGAATATGGTGTTTATTCACTGGCAGTAGTAGATGTTGTATGACAACATTCCATACATGAAGTTGTTGTGATCTCAAATGCCAGATTTGGTGCCCTAGAGTCTCCAGAAGTTGGAGACTCTACTCCTATGGCTGATGTGGTCTGATACATTAGTGCAGTCATCATCATTTGATAATGATGCCTTTAGTTTACTCTTGTTTTTCTTTTGATGATTCTTTGTGGAATTATCATTGTCACTCAAGTATTCTAGTCCTGACAATCATTCATCTGGGTCTTCTGGGCTGTACTGGACAAACTCATGATGTAGCCAGATTTCAGGTTCTGGGAGGAGATTTCCTGGTGGGCATACCAGGAGTAGGTCAAAGTTGTTGTGAATCATCTATTGATATAGTCTGTCAGGATCAAAGACATAAGTAAAAGGAGCATTCTTATAAGCAATGCACAGGATCTCTATCATCATTCTGTTGGTAGAGTAGAATAGAGGGCCAAGTGTTAACCAGTCTTTAGAGAAGAGCAATGCATGGCTTGGAAGGCAACAATTGGCAAAAGTGATGTTGTAGTAGCATACTGATTCATTGGCAGCATTAGTGTTTTGGGTGGTGTAGCAAGTGGTGTAGTCAAGTCTGAGCTCTTGGACTAGTGCTTGATAGAAGATGTTAGGAGTGAGGTAGCAGATGCCTTGGGAGTTTATAACATCATCTACTGAGATAGCCACTCCCTAGCTCAAGCATAGGTGACTGGTGATAAGGATCACCCTAATAGAAAATATATGGAGAGTTTCTAAGAAATCCTCATATTTCTATCCAAATTTGATCAGGAATACCCTCTAAATTTCAAGGGTCCTTGTAGATTTCCTCTACTGGTATCTGAAACTTTAAGTAGTTTCATTGGTTGTTTGAGAGCCAAGCTCTCTCTCAAACACTTGGTACTGCTGGAGTTGTTCATGCAAAGGGGAGGAGCTGTTTGGTGGGTTTATGTTCTTGGAAGATAGCATTGGGTAAATGGCACAGTAGGTTGTCATTCTATCTTGGAAGAGTAGTTGGTCACAGTAAAAGATTTTGGAGGTTGGAGGGCTGCAGTGGGGTGTCTGTTTAAATAGGAGGAGGTAGACAAAGTCTTTGGAGAGCATGTAGTTGCCTCATGTTCTGTTGTCAGTTAATTTATGTGTTTTGAGAAGCTTCATTGGTTTTTCAATATTGCTTGGACTTGTTTTTGGGGTTTAATGGGAGTTCAGCAGTGGAATTACCTGCAGAGGGGGGGGGGTGGCATGCTTGACTAGGGCCAGAGGATGGGCCCCTGCCACTTACATAGTAGTTCAGGTCCAAGAACCTCCAAACCCATAGCATCTGAGATGGTGAGGTATGTGTATGTCTCAATTGTTTCTCATGCTCTGGGCTTTAAAAAAGCTAGTGGACATCAGAAATAGTATATCTATGTTCTTTGTAAAATTTGAAGCAGAAATTTTGAGAATGTGGAGAGATACTCACATTTCACTGAAACTCCTGGGTTAGTACCACCAGTCTTCCTGTCTGTCCTCAACCTATTGCCATCCTTCTACAGTCCTTCTCAGCAGACCCAGCACAACATGTCACTTGCCAACTAGACCCTGCTGCTCACTATGTCATCCATAGCTTTTACAAAACCCCCCAATCATCATGTTCTTTGAAGCTGCAGCCTTAAATTCAGGGTGGCCACTGGAGCAGCTGCTTTACCTGGTGTCTGCTGGTTTGTTCCAAATACCAACTGGGGCTGTTGTTGATATGGCACTGTGGAGTTCTGTAGAAATGCCTCCAGGGCAGCAGCTAGGTTACAGTGCCAAGCAGGTACCCTGCAAACAAAGGTTGCAGTGTTGAGTTTTGTTGTGTTGATGCCTGGCTTTGCTGACTGGCGTGGCTTTGCTGACTGGATGTGTTTCCACTGGTAGTTCCTGGGTAAAGAACCCATCAATTGCCTGAATGATAGTACTTTCTGTCATTAGGCCACCAGGTACCATCTAAAGCTTGGAATGGCATGCTGAGATTTCTGTGTGCATGCCCTCAGTTGGGAGGAAAACTACAGATAAACCAATAGTACATGATCTGAGAGTTTGTTGGATCTCGTCACTCATGAGATGGCTGATGAATCAAACTGTGGTGGGAAATGCAGGCACAGAAGCTCCGATATAGGGCAAGCGCTTACGTAAGACATTGGAGGGCCTTGACCATGTGGGGCCGAGGACTCCGAATATCGACCAACCAATCAGGTCGCAAGATCCATTCCGTCACACTCTAAATCTTAGGTGCCCGCAGACCGAAAGCTCTGGCTCTGATATGGCGGTCCGAGAAAATGACGGTGGTCGGGTAAAATAAACCGCGACGTTCATAGCTAGCCAACTAAAGTACTCATACATATCCCTTTTCACTACGGCATCGAGAGTAGCGCTAAGCACTCAAATCCAAAGATATCAAATCAAAACTAGCATAACAACGGAAAGGACGAATTTCAAACGCAATTCCGCAAAGGACGCATGAGGACTGCACATCCGTTTAGCAACCAAGGATCAGGACAGATCCTGGCCAAGGAATAAACAGTTCATTGCGGAATGCAACTAGACCACAAGTGGCAGACGCAATCAATAAGATTAGAGCGACAATCCGTATACGGGGAGTTTGCATAGTAGAGAAGTGACGAGTAAACGCAAATCTGGGATCAAGAAAGCAGGGTAGCAATTAGACAGACGTATTGGTCTTCTCGATTTCCATTTCTTCGTTGGCTGTCGTCTCTTGGGTGGTGGCTGTCGACGTCTCAACCGTTGTGCTGGTAACCGCGACTGAGGCCGCCGACTTGGGTTCTTCTGTCTTGTCCGCATCCTCGTCTTGCTCTTCTTCCTCGGCTTCGGGAGGTTTTGTATTGACATTGTGTGCAAGATGGCTTTCCCGATTGACCGGACTGGTTGAGGTTGGCGAGATTGATGGAATCTGGTGACCATTGGAGATGCCTGGGCTGGATGCATGGGGAATACTACAGAGCCACTCAGCGATTCATCGAGACAAGGCGGACTGCCCACTCACTTCTCTGGGTTGGGAATCGCTGTTCCGACCGTACTCTGCGGTGTCACACCAGCCTTCGAGAGAGCATAATCCCCTGAATCAAAATACTTGCGTTCCTATTGGTGATTATAAGCACAATAAATAAATGGCATTGACAAAACACCTTGATAAACTCACCCTCTGCATCTTCGTTAGAATATTCTTGTGATTAGGGAGTTTTCCATACTTTGCGAATAGTTGTTGCTCCTGAGGAGTCAATTTCTGACCAATGCAAGATGAATCTTAGCCGCATACAAAATGGCGTAAAGATCAGCACGCACACTGATGTCAACTTTGTTTCGCTGAGCGGGATGCATGTTGAACGCAGTTAGCAAAAACGGAAGGAAGAAAGACTTAGAAAGCCTGAGGTAAGGGCAAGAGGCAAGAGGCAAGGAGGACCGGCGCCCAGTGCAATAATGGATATGATCATTGGTGTCTTGGCGCTATACATTAGGCGGAGCTTGATCTGACCTCCAATTATTTGCCTTCCTTAGTCATGCCACTCTCCCGCCGAGGTCGAGAATCTTTCCAGAACATCAGCTTCCAATCGTTTATCTCTGTCTTTTGACGTCTTCAGGTCTATGCACCTGATACAATAAATCCTGTGCATGTTTTCTGCTACGTGATGAGCTCCATGAACACAGTTCCGATTTCGTCATCTAACCAGTCATTCAATTCATCCCTATTGTCAGGCAGTGACCTCGCCCCGTCTTGCCGGTCACAACCGCTTTCCAAGCCGAATTCCTCATCCACGCGCTCCAAAAATTCAACCTCCGGAATCACTTCTTCGCTGTCTAGACCTTCTACATCATCTTGTTGAATGATTGACCCCGTTATCGTCCTTGCATCGATGATGCAATCTATACAAGTCAGCATCAAGTCCATGTCACGACTGCTCAAGTTACCCATATCAAGTTCCTCACCCAAACAACGGTCTTCAGATAGAACATCGAGGAACTCTTCGTGACACGACGAGCGATTTGTGTCTGGGTCGATGATCGGTTCTTGTTTCGCGTCTGTGACGAGACTTCTAGATTTGCCTGGAACCCGGTGCAAGAGTAACTATATCACCTTCCTCCATGTCTGTGTCCATGTCCAATGGCATTTCATTATCCAGGGACGAAGCAGGAATTCCCGGGTCGTGAGACACAGGAGCTCGAGCGGAGATGGCCAACGAGTTGTTAAAAGCGATTTGGGACCGCCATTTTTGAAGATGAGCCATGTGGTCAATGTCACCCTTCGCCTGGGAAGTTCTAATACCGTCTGACCGGGTTTGCTGAACGGTGTGACTTGCTACGGCGCCATCCAGCTCACTTCTACGACAAAGCTCTTTTGCGTGGCTGAGACCCTGGGGTGTTGAATGCGACATGTGGTCCACATAAGAGGCGGTCTTGGGCTGAACTGGGGATGGATTGATGACCTCCAACGAGCCATTCGAAAGGTGTCGCGATGCCAGAAGGTTCCGCCCGACCACGGGAAGCCGTACCGGAGTGCCCGTGTAGTGCTCGTCTTCTTCAAATTGGTCTAGGTCAAGTCTTGCCTCACCAACCCCAGATCCCTGGAACAAAGATAGGTCATCTGTTTCCACTAAACTGTAATCATCCTCGCTGTCCGTATCCAAGAGCAACCCGTCAATGTCTGGTGTCGAAGAGCAGCCTAAAGTAGCGTCAAGGACGGGGAAACACAATGAATTGAAAAGCGACAATCCTCCAGTGGGGCCAAGCCCAAGATCGTCCTCGTCTTGGTCTAACAATAGGTCATCCAGGGGTGGGGAAACAACCCGATCAGGTGGCATATCTGTCGGTGTTGGTTGAGGCCGGGTTTCCAACAGCTCCTGTTCTTCGACATCTATGATGTACCTGTGGGTACCCTAGAACAAATTTAGCGCGAGGCTCTCCCCAATCAACGGTACTTGGATGGAAGTCACCTTGAATGTGCTGCACTTCATACCAGCCCTGAATACGCTCCGCATTGCAATATAGAAGGCCGATTCGGTGCTCAGACTACTTCCTGCAATGCGACGGTCATGGGTTTCTATGCGTTGATGTGAGTCGGGAAGGAAATCGCGGCGACACTTGAGAAGCTGTTGGTAGCCCGATAAAGCCGAGGCAGAAGTTGACTATCCCATAAGCAGGAGTTACCTTAAATAGCCGCCTGCATTGCGACCTGAATGCTGGATTATGAGAACGCTGTACGATCCTCTTGATTGATGTGATCAATGGTTGGAAATAGGATGTTTCATTGTTGAATTGCTAGTAGGATGCATTTAGGGGCCATGAGTAAAGTGGACTAGGGCTGGGACGACACACTCGGGCTAAATTGCCGAACACAAAAGGATACCGTCTGGTTCGTACGCATGAGCTTGGAGTGAGACAATGAAACAATGCAAGATGTAGCACACCTAACCAGGCTGTTTCGTACAAACCGCGTGATGACATTATCCAAAAGCGCCTGAAGGGGAAGAGTGAGATGTTTGGAGAAGGGACAATCGTCAAGGTCCGATGAAAGCGTATCATGTTCATTTGCAGAGGTCGCCCGCGTCTTCCATGCGTAATCAAGGTGCAGAGATTCCAATATGGGTTGCGTCGAAGTGAATTCCTCCGTGATTTTTGCATGCGCGAATGTTACCGTGACTGCAATTCCGTGGCAAGTCAGTAAGTAGTAAAAGAGACCCGGAGACAAACGTGCAGCCGGGAATGCCTCTGGTCTGAGAAATAGCAACTTTAGAGATCGCATCTAGGCCGAGCTCGAATGAGTTCTATTAAACACGTCCAATGAACGTCAAACAGCATGAAATGATACACGTTGCTGAGAGTGTACCTTGCGCAAATATTCGAGTAAACAGTTGGTTGTTTTAGAGACAACAAGCTCATGATGTGTAGCTAAGATACCGTCCTTGGAGCCAGAGAGGGTGAAAAGAAGCGGGTTCCGGGCGAGTACTATGCCCGAGACCGCGTTCCTCTGTGATTCGTCATCTTGGGGTTCTGGAGAACGGAGGGTGTGTTTTACAGTCAATAATAGGGCAAAATGGTCCGAGGCGGCGTTGAAAGCGGCGGTACGGGCGATGCAGGGCATGGGAGAGCAGTGCAGTGCATTGTGTACAGCTCATCTGAATTTGGCATGCCGGGAAAATAATTGATAACAAACTGTCACAGCCCCGAAAGTAGCCTGCCTCTTCATTCCCATTTCTGCCCTCGTACCCCCGTCATCCGCCACGACCCCCACAAACGCAGGCACATCTGCGTGCACGTAGCAATGGTATGTCCTCCCCCCTGTACCCGATCCCATCCCAGATCTCCCTGATTATCATCCAGTTCCAGGGTCATGAGCTTGACCAGAAGATCCAGGAGGTCTACAAGCACATCCAGACCGAACGCAAGATCTTGGAGGCGTCCCAACTCCTAGGGCGAGCCACCGCAAATCAGGACGTCCTGGGACGAAACGCTGCCAAGATCAGAGAGACCGAGAAGAATCTTGCGTACTACGAGCAGACTCTCCGCGAGCTTCAGGTCCGAAAATTACAACTGCAGCAACAACCACCACGCGATGATCCCTCTCGATCGGGAGGAATGCCTTCCCCTCAGGTTTGGTTTATTTGCGTTGCTGTGCCAATGTCTCGTCTCCTGATATCATGTATCTTGTAGGTCCCTCCAAAGGACTTTGATCGCGACGTACCTGCACCTGACATCGCCTATGGCCAGCAGCCGGGAGGCTTGCCGCGAGCGAAAGCATACAGCAATTTGGACTTGATCAAGGCTGATACCCCAATCACGCCGCGCAAGATTACGAAGATGCTACACCAACTCGAGTTCAAACTTCAAGTGGAGAAGCAGTACAAACAGGGTATAGACAAGATGGCCAAACTTTACTCCGCAGATGGCGACAAAAAGTCCAAGGCTGACGCAGAGACCAAGAAGGTGGAGAGCGACAAGAAAATCCAATTGCTGAATGCCGCCCTCAAACGATACAAAACCCTGCATATATTAGACGATGTCGTAGAGAATGACGAAAATGGTAAGATTCCCGGTCGTTTGTTGAGGGACGTTCGCTCATTTTTTTGGTACATGATCATTTAGACAATGGTAATGAAGGAGAACGTGGTGCCAACATCCGGTCAAAGCCAATCTCAGGAACTCTTCGTGTGATTCTACGAGGCGCACGGGAATTGGACCATGCACCCATTACGACCCGCTTCCGCTCATCCTCACGCGCAGTAACGGAAACCTATGTCTCCATCAAAGTTGAAGGCACTCAGCTGGCTCGATCTCACCCGTCGCGCACCGATCGGTGGAACGAAGAATTTGAAATGACCGTGGACAAGGCAAACGAAGTCGAGATCGTGGTGTACGACAAACAGGGAAATGACCCACACCCCATCCCGATAGGTATACTCTGGATCAAAATCAGCGACCTTGTAGAGGCTCTTCGAAGGCAAAAAGTCGGGATGGAGACTGGTCAAGGCGGTTGGGTAACTGCTGGAGCCATGCCTGGCGATGGTTCAACCGCCCGGGCAGGAGGGTACCCCGGTCAGGGCGGTATGGACGCCCCACTCAATTACCCTGGTGCGCAAGGAGGGTTTGGAGGGGCACCCCCTGGCCAGCCAGGCAGTGAGGGAATCGAGGCCTGGTTTGCGGTCGAGCCCGCTGGTGCCATCGCTCTCAATCTCAACTTCAGTGTGTTCTATTCGCTCTCTTTTGTTCTCTAACTGAATGCTTGTCTTTAGTAAAGGAGAATGTTCGAAAACGTCCTTTCGATGCACCAATGGGCGGTTTGGGTCGTCAGGGCGCCGTCCGCAAGCGCAAGGGAGAGGTTCACGAGATGAATGGGCACAAGTTCGTGCAAAGACAGTTCTACCAGCTCATGCTTTGCGCTTTTTGCAACGATTTCCTCCTCAACGCCTTCGGATATCAGTGTGAAGATTGTCGATATACATGCCACAAAAAGTGTTACGAGAAAGTGGTTACCAAGTGTATATCAAAGTCTTCAAATACTGGCGTAAGTGTCCTCTGGGTTCACCTGTCTTACTTCTCTTGACAGCATTGCTTCTTCAGGATGGCGACGAAGAGAAGATTAACCATCGTATCCCTCATCGTTTCGAGCCCCTAACAAACATTGGCGCGAACTGGTGTTGCCATTGCGGTTATATGCTTCCCCTCGGTCGCAAAAATGCGCGCAGGTGTACGGAATGCGACATCACTTGCCACGCGAACTGTGCTCATCTCGTGCCCGACTTCTGTGGTATGTCGATGGAGACTGCTAACGAGCTCCTTCGCAGTTGGCGCGACATCAACAGACAGAGAATCGACAAGCAGTCAAGGGTTGCAGCCGCCACCATGCAGAAGCAAGCCCAAACCCCTCCGCCATTACCAGCCCCCCCTGCTGATGCGGGAGTCAACCAGCTTGGCCCTGCCATGGATAGGATGAAGCTTGAGCAACAGGGTCCTGCACTTGACAGCTACGGACGACCCATGCCGGCCCCGGATCATTACTTACAAGATACCCGCTACTATCAGCAACAACAGCCACAGATCCCTTCCCAACAAGGGCCACCATATCCTCCCCAGCAATCGCCGTTGGTCAACCGGCCACCGCCTGGAAGGCAGCCCGGTGCTCAAGGATACCCTCCACAATTGGTTCCTCCGGCATCACGACCCTACGAACAACAGATTCCATCTGATCCTTATGCACAACAGCAAGGTTACCCCGTCAGTACTTTTACTTTCCCTATCATGAAATTAGTCTAATATGAATTCGTGCTCTTAGATGGGGCGACCAGGTCAACCGCCCATGGGATCACCTCAACAACCGCCAAATGTACCCTTGCCTATGACTCGTCCTTCACAAGACGCTTATCAGAATGTACCACAACCCCCTCGACTACAGCAGCAACCAACTCGCCAGGCAACGACGAAACGCAAAGTCGGACTCGATGACTTCAACTTCTTGGCCGTCTTAGGAAAGGGGAACTTCGGTAAAGTTATGCTAGCAGAAGAAAAGTCGACAACGAACCTATATGCGATCAAGGTCCTTAAAAAGGAGTTTATCATTGATAATGACGAAGTTGAGAGGTAAACCTTTTTTTTTACCCACATGAGCAGTTTGACCGATCGTACCCAGCACTCGTTCCGAGAAGCGAGTATTTATGACAGCGGCAAGGGAACGCCACCCATTCCTGCTTGGGCTACACTCGTGTTTCCAGACAGAGACGCGCATCTACTTCGTCATGGAATATGTCAGTGGAGGTGACTTGATGTTGCATATTCAGAGGAAGCAGTTCTCGCTCCGACAGGCCAAGTTCTACGCGTCTGAGGTCCTACTTGCTCTGGAATACTTCCATGCTAATGGTATCATTTACCGGTATGTGTGCTTCACCAGACTTTACGTTTTTGATCTGACTGTCGATCGATGTCTAGTGACCTGAAGTTGGACAACATTCTTCTTACCCTTGACGGACACGTCAAGGTCGCTGATTATGGTCTTTGTAAAGAAGAGATGTGGTACGGCCAAACAACTTCAACATTCTGCGGAACTCCGGAGTTCATGGCGCCCGAGGTTCGTATTTGTCCAAACATTCGATATCAAATTTTGACAACATTTCGCAGATCCTTTTAGAACAACGTTATGGGCGCGCAGTCGACTGGTGGGCCTTTGGTGTTCTCACATATGAAATGCTGCTTGGACAATCTCCGTTCCGTGGAGAGGATGAGGACGAAATTTTCGATGCGATCTTGGAAGATGAACCCCTATACCCCATCACTATGCCGCGAGATGCTGTTTCAATTCTGCAAAAAGTAAGCTAAACCAACGTCACACCTTGGAAGTAGTTTGACAGTGCATGTATCCGTAGCTTCTGCAGCGTGATCCCAACCGTCGCCTTGGCTCCGGGAAGGAAGACGCTGAAGAAATCAAACGGCAGCCTTTCTTCAAAGATGTCAATTTCGATGATGTGCTCCACAAGCGGATACCACCTCCATATTTCCCCAAGATCGTGAGTCGTAGTCTCATTCTCTCTCCAGAGTTGTTGCTCATAATCGTTGCAGAATGGATTAGCAGATACGAGCAACTTCGACGAAGAGTTCACCCGCGAGAAACCTACATTGACACCGGTTCACGGCCAGTTGACTGCCCGTGACCAGGCTGAATTCAATGGTTTCTCATGGGTACGTCTTCCCTTCTTGATTAGCTCCTAACCGGAACCTGACCTTCTTCCAGGTGGCAACTTGGGCAGACCATCCTTGAACCCTTTCTACCCACTTGTTTTAATAGGCTTGCTGTCGTTGTCTGTGTTATATTACATTATTGTCGTGTTACCTCCGTGCACACTGGATCTCTCGTGTCATAGTGTTTGTCGTTGGCTAAGGATGTTATCACTATTGCAACCCCAGCTCTCTGAATCGGACTATGAACTGTCCTTCGTCGCACTCTGTTTCATCCCTGCAACCACATGACCTCCTGTTCCTGGAAGACCAGGCGCCACGTCCTCTGCTGCATCCTCCTTTCCCGAGTCCCTCATCAGCTGGTAGAAGCTGTGCCAGAGCGATGCGATCGTTCCGTACTCTCTGGTCATGCCCAGAACTTCCTCGAGTTTACGGTTTAGAGCATTACTAGATGACAGTAGCTCCTCGAATCCCTGTAATATCGCTCTTAATAGTAGATCCAACCTGCTAGGTTGTTGATCCGTACCGCGGTAATTTCGCGTGCAAGTCGATCGCGTTCGCGTTCGAAGAAGCTCGTTTCCTCGTCCATTTGATTCGGGGCGTCGGTGGGTTGTCGGGGTAGTGTCAGCACCGACAGAGGAAGATCCAAAAAGATCCACAGCCCGCACAGATAACGAGGTTAGAGATACGCGATATTGGTCACTCAACAAGATGTGACAAGGGTCCTGGGTTCTAGGTAAGGTATGTTGTATTACGTAAAGTGGTCTATGTTGTGAGAGAGAGGTGTCCAAGTGGAATTCAACGAAGGTGGGTATTTTAAGTTCTGGATAAAAGACAGTAATAATGGATACCAAGATCTTGGAGCAACAAAGCCACCAAAGATAGGAAGGACCTGGTAAATGGAAACGCAATATAGTACAAAGAACAACGAGAAAACGGAAAAGAGCGGACCAACTATCATATGTACACAATAACATAAGCAAAACCAGTGCTTATGAGCACCATACCAACGCATAGGAAGACCAGAAACTGGGATAAAAAAAGAAGCAGGGAGAAGTAAAAGGGAGGGAGGGTAACAGAGGAATGTAACGAAGGCTGCAGTAACCAAGAGGTTATAGGAACCCACTTTCCTGCAACAAGCGAGCCATTTTTTCATCTTCTCTTTCTCGTGGCTCACGCTCAAGGCTGAGCTTCCAGAAGATGTCACTAGAAGCTCGGGTATCCGTATTGCTGAACTGGTTGAGGGACTCTTCGATAAAGTTGAGGATGGCAGGGACTGGTGTAAGGTTGTATGGTGTTCTTTGCCAACGCTTGATATCGTCCATGACTTCCGATGCCTTCTGGCGTTTGAAAAAGTTGACAAGGTTAACCGGAAGATAATCAGGGTTGCCATCCACGATGAATTGTAGTGTTGAAAGGAATACGCCTGGGTCTCGTTTCAGTAACGAACATGAGCCATTTGATTAGAGTTGACTCACCAATGAAAGGCACACAGGGGGGAGTAACAGAGGCCATAAGCTGTCGATACTTGGAGAAAGTCTTGCTACTGTCGATGGTAACCTCACACGCAGCGAATTGACTAATGACCCTCTGATTAACTTGCTCCCATGTGCGCTTAAGACGACGGATAGGAGGTGTGTTCAATCCTGACGTAATAGCAATCATGCTTGAAAAATTATTGAGCATGCGACAACGCTGAGAGACGAAACGAGTCAATGAACAGCATCAATACAGGTTAATTCCGAGCAACGTACATCAGCAACGTTGATGAGATATTTCACAACTTGTGCTCGCCTCCTCGAGTCCTCCTTGCTCAGGATCGAATGAGCAACCCAATCAGCAATCTATACAAATGGAGGGATGAGGGTGACTTGAATCTCTACGAAGTATAATACGAACTCGGTTACTTGTCTGAATGACAACTCCAATATTGTCCGTGACATCCATTTTCTGTGCCCTGGCACGATCTAAGGCTTCAATGGGTTTGATGCGCTGATACATTCTGCTCTCCATGATCGTCAATTGTCTCGCCAATTCTAGAGGATCAATGTCCAGCAATTTCAGTTTCTTGCCACCCTTTGGTTGGATCGGAGTTGGCGCGGGAATCTGATTGGTGGTAACAAAAGATTGGATCGCCGTGTCACCGTTAGTTTGCTAAAGGGTTGTCAGCGACATATGAACAGAATCAGGGTGGCTTCAACGTACTGCGCGCTCAATAAGGCTCTTAAGCGCTTTGGCAGCTGGCATGACTGCCACATCTTCTTGGGAAATAAACTCCTTCATCCGCCCAAGAATGTACATATCCTCTTTATCTAGGACGTATTGTTCGGTAATCATGGTCTTAAAGGTATTCAGAACGCTGGAGGGGGTAAATCAGCTAATTGGTGCAGGATTTACGACAGGGTCTTACCGTGTGCGAACTACGTGCTGCTTAAGTTTAGTCCAATCCTCTAGTTCCTTGGGCGTCAGGTTCTCAGGAGGCTGTATTCTGAACCTTTGCACGAGAAGATCAAAGAGTTCATCCAGTGTAGTAAAGTCCTTGTAAGTCATCAAGAAAGCCCTTGTGTAAGGCAAATCTAGAAGATGTGTTTACATGCTGATGCTGGCAGGTCGTACAGCGGATTGCACTCACCAACTTGATCATGCGCAGTCAACTTCTCGACAAGCGCGGGTACCGTTCCAGCTTTGACTGAGTTATCAGCTTCATCAATGATGATTTCCGAAGGGTTGAAGTTGGAGCGCAAGAACCAAGGTTGTGACTCGGCGGCGACCTTGTCTGCATATTCATTGCCCAAAATACTAATCAACTTCCCGGACCCAGCGGGACGTGGGGGTTTCTTGCTGACAGGAGGCTCCACTATACAATTCAAGACGGGAGAGTCAGTTCTGTGGTCAATTACAAACCGCAACGAAAGAAAAAGAATGATGAAGGTGGGAGGGTGCAAAGCCGACGAACAAAAAGGAAAAGAGTGAAGAAGAAGAGGAAACCGGACAACCCACATTCTTCGTCAATTGTGTCCACCTCAGCGAGATCATTCTCGTCAGCGGGGTCCGGGACTAAAGTGCTAGCCTCGGTTCCTGCAATAGATCCATTGATATGCTCAGAGCTTTCGCCAGACGGGCGCGTCGACCCGATGGATGCGTCAATCGATGGCTTCGAAGGTTTCGGTGGCGGCACAGGCCTATTGAACACGTGATCGAAGTCCACCACATCCTCTTGCTCTAGGTCCAACGCACTCGAGAAATCGTTTGACATCCCCGTAGGACCAACGAATTGACTGTGAACCATACTTAACCTCGACATCCTCCATTCAATAGATCCGTTGTAATCTCCTTGTGCTAGGTGCGCTTGTTCATGGCCAACGGCTAAGAGGGCCTCTAACGTCTCGCGAACCATAACAAGGTTGACTCGGAGTGACGATGCGATGGATTCGAGAAGGTTGAGGGACGTTGCACGTTCTTCTGGGTGATAGTTGGGATCTGGGGATGGAATAGCTTGGATGGTCAAAAGAAGGGACGAGCTATCGTCGTAGATCGCTTGAACTGCAGTCTCCAGGGAACGTACAAGGGCTCTTGCCCTTGATAATGTCTGGGTATACACATCATCCACGTTGTCACCAGCTTGGCGAATACCGTCGATATCAACATGTCGTGCAACGTGAATATCGGCTACGAAACTGAGGAAATGGTTGATGTAGGTGATCAAGTCCTGTACCCGTTGACGGAGCTGTTCTACTATATGCACATGGCTATGAGGCATGTGGTTAAAGCGGCTGTTAAAAAAAAACACACCTGAGCTATCATTTGTCGACCCTAAAGCCTGGGTTAAAAGACCAAACGAATCTTCAGTCTTTCCCAACATGACAGCCACTTCGGCCACGACCTCTTGGCCAAGAGGCTTCCTCGGCACCTGTTCCTCGACCTCCTGGGAGACCCAACCAAAGCCTTTCCATGTGCCAGCACTGCCTGCGCCAACTAATCCAGCCCCAATATTCGCTGTGGTAAATGTGCCATATAACCGTTTCGGGAGCTTTCCCTCTCTGCGGTTATCATGTTGGCAACGTTGCAATTCTGCCATAAATGATCCCACAGCTCTTTCCAATTCAATGGCATCCGCTTCAATCCGGTTGAGAGTCTCAGAGATATGGGAACCGGAATCATAATGCATCGCCCGGGCCGATAATACAAGTCGGGACAGGGTCGCAGTTACTCGCCGCTGTGCTGGTTTGAGGGGTGACGACGACGACCTTTCCCGAGTTTCCCGCGCAAGCAAGTCGGTCGGTAGGTGACCAGTGTTTACTGCGGAAACGTAGAGGAGATTGCGAACAGCGCGGACAGCCACCTGAATCAAATCATCCATCCGTTGATCATCACCTGCGCGGCCAACGTTGCCCTGAATGTTCTCCATGATAGCCCGGATAGCATCCCGTGTTTTAAAGGATAGGTCGGTGACAAGCTCTGGAGGTGGCGGCGCCAACAGTTGTTGAAGCTGCTTGGCAATGACCTCTTCCGATGTCAGCTGCACATCACGAGTCCCATCGGAGTGGATATGCGATTGCGCCTGAAGTTGACGGACACGGTCGGACGGGACTGACCGAGGAGGACGAGGATGGTCGATGGGGTCGACATCCGAGTCGTCCGAATAGACGCCGCCTCTCGACACCGGGGCCCGCACGGTGGAATGGGGCGCAGAGTCCTCTAAGTCAGAATGTGAACCGTTAATAGCGGGACCTTCAGGCCGCTTCCACGTAGTCTCCCCAGTTTGCTTGTTGATATAATAGTAGGACCTCCCATCGTCTGTCAACCGCTTGATCCACAGTTCAGGTGTACCACTCGTGCGAGGAACACCAAATCCTGCGGGTTCGCCCGCGTGTGTGCCGTTGATGCCGTTAGCAGTTGCAGCAGCTCCGAAAACCATTCCTGCCCCAGTTGCTGCTCGAACGGTGCTCTGCGCTGAAAGACCAGCAAGTTCGCTCTCAGAAATTTCGTCTGCCGTTTCCTGGGGCAAATCCCAGGAACGTTGGCCTGTACGTGAGTTGACGTAAAATATCTGAAGAGAACTGTCAGGATAACTATTAGAACTAAATAGTAATGGCATACATACCCGTCCGTCATCCATGATGTTGGGCTCCCAAAAGTCGTTGGTCTGGGACCCTTGGGTTGCGGCGGCGCTGGCGTTATCAAAGTATTGATTCGCATACGCAATCTCACTCTCCAACCACTCCTCGTTCTGGGTTCGCCCTCCCATCATCGCGTGCGACATATCAAGCGCCCCCGTATCACTATCCGACAGCGCGATCCCGTCCCCATTTGAGTAGTCGGAGCCAGAAAATGCCAGTTCCGCCTCATCAACGGAGATTATTTCGACGTAGTTGGACGGAAACCATCCCCGCTCATCCCGAAGCAGGCCATCCCACCACCCCGACGGTTGCTGATTGAGCACCTCGATGATGTCGCCACGGCGGAACGAAAGGGCTGAGGCATCTTGTGCATTGTAGTCGTACATAGCCTTGCAGAAAAGGGCCTGGTAGGTTCCATCGTAGAGTTCTTGTTCCGACAGTTGCTGTTGTTGCTGTTGGAGTGGAGGCTGGGAGATGGGCAGTTCCTGACCCGTGCGTGTAGGAGGAGACCTCCTGGGTGGATTGAGGAATATTGCATGTGTTGGGGTTATAATGGAAGCCATAGGAGGTATCGGTGGGACAAGGTAGAGAGGAAGTAGTACTGGGGGAAGGGAGCTGGCTCGGGAGTAGAAACAGGAGAGAGACACGGAATTCTGATGGCCCAAATGACTAAGCAGCCAAACAAGTTTCCACTGCCTCGCAAGTACATTAAGTACAGAACTCCAGTACTACTTTCTACCGCTTCAGTGTTCGCTGCTTCTCCGCAAATTCCACTATCTTGCGGTCTACAAACATCCCTTTTCTATCCCTCACAGCATCCATGTAACTCTTTGCAACATTGGCCCGATCCGCCTTTTCTCCCAGATCTTCTAGCTCCTCCTCTGTGGTGGGAACCCAAAACGGATCCTGATCGAGTAGCTCATACCTGATGTAGTGTCAGAACCTTCAATTTTTGACCACGGAAGTGTAACTTACCCGCTGAAAATTAGCTGCGGACTCGCAGCGCCTGATGTACGTTTCCGAATATCTAGAATCACCATCAATACTGGGCTCTCCGTAATATATCAGAGAACATTCACCATCTGCAAAACCAAAACTTTCTACAACCGGCAGCAGGGCGGAGACGGTGAAAAACGATGTCCCTTCCTTCATCTCTTCCGCCACTATCCTTCCCCGCCGCTTAGCGACCACACCGTAGACCTTACCCAAAACATCAGCTATAAAGGTTGATTAGCGTCACACTCGGATGACACACTCACACACTCACTTGATGCTTGGATGTCGCACGAATACATTGCTAGCATAAGCCTTGGCGACCAATCAAGAAGCCCGTTACGACATGCATCTCTGACAGCCGCGATTACTGAACCCGTAACTTGCGCCATGCGGTTGTGTTCTATGAAAAAATAAGGTTGTTCAGTTTATAAACAGATCAGATGATGCCACTCCACAGGAAACTCACCCATTTCCTTCTCTAGAGCAGGTTGGTCTATTTCCACGCCTTCAACAAAATAGGCCAGACCTTCTACAGGCTCTGCACACAACGGTCCTTGGAACGTGGCAAGCTGGAATCCGGTTTCGATGTGATTATCGAAATCACGAATCACTTTCTGCGTCCCACCATCACCGTCGTCGGATCTAATTCGTTCTAGCCGACGTCTCAGTCTACCATTCCGAATCAATGATATCAAGCAACCGTGTCAATGAACAGTCAAAATAAATATACTCAAGAAGATCCACTCACGACGCAAACGTTTTCGGCTTTCGAGCATCAATCAATAAACAGCCGCCAGCCCTCTGCGGTCCAAATGCCCAAACTTTCTCTACAATTCCCTCCCACTCTCCTCCGACTTCCTTACACTTCTCTTGGAACGCATCCCAAAACTGTTCCGGCCTGACACTGGGCTTCCGGATGACATCACCATACTTATCTACCACATTCTCCTCTTCTTCATCCTCACTGCTCTTACCCTCCTGGCGGATCTTCCGATCTTGCTGCAATTTCTTCAACGTGGATACGTTGTCCAGTATGAATTCCAGCAACGGCGCCGGTATCGGGCTTGCGCGGATCGTGAATGACACAACATTCTGCGTGCTGACTCCTTTGATCGTTCCTCGCGGTGCATTAGGCGTTTTCGTTGGCGCCATATCTCAGAATAAGAAAAGTGTCAATTCGTGCACGCCACTCCATACTGGAACTTGCGTACCTGGTGCCTTGACTGCCGTTTCCCTAAACGGCACGATTGGTTTCGACGCGTGGACTTCAACCCTAGCAAATCGTTCCCGAAGGTCTTTCAAACATCGCTGCTCACCGACCAGCAACACGCGTGAATATCCTAGGCTATACTGATAGAATGTGGGCTTACCTCCAGGTGCAATTCTCCTGCAGTTAATATAACATGTTCTCCCGTTTGTTGCTGAAAGGTTTCTACGCAAGGATCTGACTGACTGAGTAACTTCAGTCCAGTCAATAGTTTGGGCATATCAGCGGGCAACGCCGGTTCTAACGCTACACGGACGATAGGTGGTGTCTGTATAACCCAAGAAAGTAAAAAAAAAGAAGTCAGCTGGAGCTATGATCATGCGGAGGAAGCCTACTCACAGCACGATTCACCGCACCTAAGTTCACCAACCAGGACTTGGACTCCTGCGAATCTGCAATATCACTCATCACACCTTTGTCCCAGGGTGCACACAGAGTCGCACTTCTATACACCTTCCCTTCCAAACCCTTAATCGCAAAGATGTTTCCTGCCCGAACAAAATCAACCGCCACGAGCTCTCGACCCATCATAATGTATAACCCTTCCACTGTGGCCGAAACGACATACTTCTGATTATGTGGGTGTGTCGGCTCAAGCGCTGTGCTATACTTAGGCAACAAGGCGAGGATCGTGCATCCTGTCCGGATGACGCCGGAATACAACCGCGCAAAACCAAGGATGACCTCCGAATCTTCTTCAGGTTTCTCTTCCACTTCTTCTGACCCAGGAGAGTCCTCCCTCCTCCCTTCCGAACTAATCTCCACACCATTCTGCTGTTGTTCAACCAACCTTGCAGCTCTTGCTTCTCTGGCCTTCGCTCTCATCTCCTCTGCTGTCACAGGCCTCTTCTTCTTTTCCGGCAAATCCTTTGAAGACACGGCGAACATCTTACTGACGTACGCCGTCATATAAGATTCAGGTGCTGCTTTGGCCGCATACAGGTCTTGCTCTAGTTTATTCTTTGGAGCGATCGTGGCCTCGTGAAGATCTGGATAGAGCATTTTGGGTATGCGGGTGGCTTGGGCGATGGATGGTGCAGGGACAATATCGATTGCAGTTTGGATGATGCAAGTTGAGAGGGAGAGCCACTGGGTGAAGATCAAGGAGAGGAGCTGACGTGTGTCTTTGGATTTCAGGTCGCGTGGTGGGATTTTCAGGTTGAGAGCAGTGACAATCTTCATCACTTTGTCCGGATTCCTAGAGGAGTGTCAACTCGACAAATGAAACACAAAAGTTGAATTGTGCACACGGATTTAGAACGACGGCATCGTAAACGGCCCAGATGTTTTCCAGGACGAATTGCACAAAGAGTGGTTTCAACACCCTCCCCCTCAGGTGTTTATAGCTAATCACCCTCTTCGTCTTCGGGTCCAAGAAGTAATCACCCCAAAGCACCATCCTCAGATTAGCCTCCTTGATGCCCAACTTCTGTGCATACAGTTGCGCAAACTTGCCCACTCTAAAACCCCACCCATCCAACGCGGATGCAAAAATCACGTTCCCTTTCTCTGGCGCAAAATAAATATCCTCGTCATCCTTCTCCTGGAATTCTTCCTCCTTCTCATTGACGGTAGCATCAGCTTCATCTGCCTGTTGTTCTTTCTTCGCAGCCAACCGCCTTTCGCGTTCTTCTCTCCAACGCAAATCGTCTTCCATGCGTTCTCCAGCAAAGAAGCCACCCATAACTGCATTGACTTGCTCGATTAGGCGCGCAAGGTGGTGGTACGCTTCCACCGGGGCGAGTTTGAGTTCTGTAATTAAACGGTCGAATTTATTGATTACGAGTATTGGACGGAGGCGGTCTTGCCATGCTTGTCTCAGCACAGCGATAGTCTATCATCAAGCCGTTAACAGAGAATTCGAACGATTTACAGAGGTGACATACTTGTGTGCATACGCCTTCTACGACGTCAACCAACACCAATGCACCATCCACCAGCCTGGAAGCTGTCGACACCTCACTCGAAAAGTCGACATGTCCGGGTGTATCAATCATGTTTACAATGTACGTCTTTGGTATCTTTTCTGCCCAAACACCGTCTCGGCATAAGCTAATCATAGGACAGAAGGGACATCTGCACGAACCTCCGGCCGCGCCTCGCTCCATTACATGAAACCTCAATGACACAGCACTACTCTCCATCGTAATCCCTCGTTCTTGTTCATCCTCTCTACTGTCTAGGTACCGCATCTTTCCAGCCATACGTGCGGAGATGATGTTATTAGCTGCCAGGAGCGCATCCATTAATGTTGTTTTCCCGTGGTCGACGTGTCCGAGCGTTGTAATTATGCGGACGTTGTTTGGATCTTGACTTTCCAATAACTTTTGGTCCATGTTTCAACAGATAGAAAGAATGTGGTGGGTTGTAAAAGAGGAAGGACGAGTAAAAATCCAAGTCAAGCACAAGTCAAGCACAAGACTACTGATTAGATTTGCGGAACCGACTCGAATGATTGAAGATTTCTGCAAAAGGAAGTTATGACATATGCATCACGTGCAACCACTTTATGCTACTGTTGGCTGTCTAATACATCTGCAATACGCGCCTCTCTTCACAATGAGCACCACAGAAACGGGAGAAAGACTCGAGTCTTCAAAACATAGGCACAAGGATGGAGAGAAAGACAAGCACCGCTCGCATGACAGGGACAGGGATAGAGACTCGGATCGGAAACACAAGAAACGGCGAAAGCACGAGGACGACTACGAGGGGAGCAAGAGAAAACACAAACATAGGAAAAGGAATAAAGGGGACAAGGAGGAAAAATTATCAATTGTGGATGACGATGTGAACGATGATGACATGTGGGTAGAGAAGAACATTGACATGGACGGTGACCGAGTACGTGTTCCCATCCTGCAGTTTATATTCTTCCTCTAACTTGGTTGGAACCACAGGTTCTCGCGACAGATATTCCAACGGCGGAGAGCCTTAAAATTACGTCGAGGGCAGAAGAACAACCTTCAGACCCGAACCTGCCTCCAACAACGAAGAGCGGAACGAAACTCCAACGTGACGAATGGATGTTACTTCCACCCAGTATACCCTCAGTTCCTGCATCGGGACCTGTTCCTAGGCGACCCGCTATCGATAATAACGAGTCTCTGACAGAGGACTATGGCGAACCATCATCAGATGTACGCACTATAGGAGGGAATGTCGACTTCTTCTCCAGCCTCGGAACAGAGCGCAAGAAACAACAACCAGATAAACCAGACCCTGACAAAGTACATCCATATCTCACCCCAAACACGTTTATATGACTAAAAAAAAATCACTCTAACACCCCTAGCCGAAAATTAGCTCCCGCGAGCTCAATCAAGACCTCAGAGAAGGCAAGCCCACGAACTTCGACGAACCGCCTCCACCCCCAAAAGCAATCACTCCCGGCGGGCCCGGTTCCTCCTGGCGAATGATGCGCCTACGCCGTGTGTACGAAACCGCCGAAGAAGAAAACCGACCTCTCGAAGAAGTCGCCATTGAACGCTTCGGTTCTCTTCAAGCGTTCGAAGAAGCCAAAGAAGAACGTCGAATTCTCGATGAACGTGCTGGTAAAAAGGCTGTGCGTGAAAGTGAGAGGGGGAGGAGAGGTGAACCCAAAACAGAGATTGGTTCAGGTGGAGAGAAGAGGTTAATGTTTACGGATATTGGTGGGAGTGGTGGTTCGAGTCGGAGTTCGTCCTTCCGTCGACCTGGAGCACTTGCTGGGGATAGTTCACCTTCGACCCCTTCGCCACCTGCGGAGAAGGTACCCGTGAACCGTCGACTGGATTCTCTACGACTGCCGTCTCAAGTCAACTCGCCACTTGCGCAATCGCACACTCCCATTCCCTCGGTCATGACTCCTCCACCTCTTGCCGCTGGGTCAGCTTCTGGGTCGAGGGGGAGAGCTCTATCGCCTTCTTCATTAAACAAGCTTCAAGCAAAGGTGTTACGTGCTAAGTTGATGGGAGCACCTGATGCAGAGAAGCTAGAGAAGGAGTATGAAGAGGAGGTGAGGATAGCGAATGGTGATGGAGACTCGGGTAGTGGTGCGAGGACAAAGGTTGAGGTGTTACCGACGCTAGATGCTAGAGGGAGACTCTATGATGTCGGTCATGGCAAGGAGGAAGACAGACTGCCGCCAGGCAACAGGAGGAAGAAGGAAGAGAAGGTTCGTGACTTTTGGGCCAAACCGTTACATAGAGCTGAGACTCTGGTAGTTCGAGACGCATGATCGCAAAACCGGGGATATCATTCGGTATAACGCTGACGATGATACATTGACTTTAGGGGAGATGTTACGGCAGGAGAGGTTTGGTGCTGGGATAGCCGATCAAAAGAACTTGGACGCTCAATTCGCCAAGGCTATCATCAGCGATGGCAAATTTGAGGTACGTTTTTTTATTACTATTCCAGACAACAACCATTGAGATGTTCTTCAGAACGATCTCGAGTACATGGATGACAATGCAGCCAAGCTCGGCCGTCAGAAGATGCGTTCGGACGCGATGAAGCGCCAGTTCGCTATTCACGGTGCGTCGAGCGACTTCCTATCGACTCCTTCTAACGTCATCTGGAACAGATTACAAGCGCACCCAGCAAGTATTGGCGTCATGTCCATTCTGCTATGGCGAGGATGACTCCATACCAAAGGCACCCATTGTCGCAATGGGTACTCGTGCATACCTTTCATGCACTATCAACGAGGAGCTCGTGAAGGGACACTGCCTAATAGTGCCGATCCAACACCACCTCAACACGTTGGAAGCCGATGATGATACCTGGGACGAAGTCCGGGTGAGTATTCCTCCGGCCAGTGAAATGTTTCATATGTACTAACTGGGTCTAGAATTTCATGAAATGCCTCATGCGCATGTTTGCAGAAGACGACAAAGGGGTTGTCTTTTACGAAACTGTGATTTCATTGAAGTGGCAAAAACACACTTTCATCGAGTGTGTGCCACTACCTTGGGACCATTTTGAGCTGATACCAGGCTATTTCAAGGTACATTATCGACTAGGTGTTTTACATGTGATGTTCATGATATTCTTCAAATATCCAGGAATCTATTCTGACCTCAGAAGCGGAATGGTCGCAACACAAGAAGCTGATCGATTTCTCTGCGAGGCCAGGAGGCTTCCGACGCGCGATGGTGCCCAACCTGCCGTATTTCATGGTTCAGTTTGACTACAAGGGCGAAAAGGGGTATGGGCATGTCATTGAGGGAACGGGCAAGGACATGGACGAAGATATTGATGAAGGCGAGAAGGGTGGTGGCGAATTTCCAAGGCATGTTGTAGTTTTCGTCAAAAGTGGAGCTCATGATGACCACCTGCTTTCATAGGTATTTTGCAGGTGAAATCATCGGGAACTTGCTGGAACTGGAGCCCCGGCGGTGGAGGCGCCCACGAAAACTGGATTTTAGGAGTAACAAGGAGCGAGTAAAGGAGTTTAAGAAGCAGTATGACAAGTTTGACTGGACAGGGATGATAGGGCAATAATACATGTAGAGTAATGTAGCCTGAGAACAGGAAATTCGTCTGATCTATTCAGACCAAAATAAATGCCGTAGTGATCGTTTCCCCAGATGGCAGGAGAGGATTTCGCAATTCCTCAACAACAACAGTTTGCAGCCCTGCGACTCCTCTCCCCCACCCCACAAAGCTCTCATAACGGCCAGAGTCCTCTCCATGGCTCCGCCATTCCCCACGCGGCGTGAGTTCGTCCTTGTCTTTCTCCTCTTGTTCTTCCTCCTCTTCCTCAACCGTGGCCACACCTCACACCGCCATCCACTACTCACCTCCAATTCCCTACGGAACACATCACATACCTTACAGGCCGAGCAGCCGGCGCGCATACGGACACGACTGTCCTGGAACAGCGATCCCGTGCCCCAGACGAAGCTCATAGCACACGTACCAGGTGCGCGGTCTTTCATTGCCGTTTCTGCCGGCTTATGAATTTTTTCGCGGGACAGGATGGACAGTGTTTGACCGACTATATATTCTCAATGGCGTCGTTTACATCGTTTCAGATGACCAGGCAGCACTACCAGACACCTCATTCATTCTCTCAAAAGGAATACCCATTAAGCCAGGCCAGGAGGCAGAGCAGACTCGACTACCGACGGACGAGGATATCCGTACTATAAGCACAGAGGAAGCCAGAAACCTTTTTGGAACAGGTGCATCCATTATAGACGGTGTCACTGTGCGTCTTCTTCGCCCCCTAATACCCCTCACTCATCTCACTCATGCCCAACTATTCTAGCTTTTCGTCAATGACCCCTATCAATTGTACGCTTGGCTCGTCGATTTTTCATTTATCTATTCCTCTTACACGTAACCTTACACCCCAGCATAACCCACTACTACCACTGGTCTGCCGAGCTCTGGTTTGGTTTCTGGCGCACCTACTCCACCCTCGATCCCAAAATCACCGCAGAGGGCAACACAACCCTACCCTTCGCGCGACGTATCATGTTCAGCCACCTTGACGCGCACCACTGGCGCGATTACGCTCATATGAATGAATGGGTTGTCCGTTCTTCTTTCCCCTCCGTCACTATGGAATTCATCGACGACTGGCGCGACAGAGCCGAACTTGGCAAGCCATTTGTGTTCGACCGCGTTGTTGTTGCCGATCGTTCAGCTGCCATGAGGTCCTATAATTTTCAACGTTATCAACGGACCGCTTCCGCAGCTTTTGCTTTGCCTGGAAGTGTTAACTGGTGGATGCCTATACGAAACAATGTGATTGAATTCGCGGGTTTGGACCCCAATGTGGGTGAGGGGACCATGAATACACCCGTGATCACGTATATTTCGAGGCAGAAGTGGGGGAGGCGCATGTTGATCCCGGAACATCACGATAAGCTGGTGAAAGAGTTGTACAAGCTCAGAGATCAGTACGGTTACGAGGTGCACGTTGTCGCTGCTGAAAAGATGACCCGTGTCGAACAAATCCGGCTTGCTGCTAGGACGACCGTTCGTTCCTTCCGTTTTCTTAAAACTATGTTTCACTAACGGGTTTTATCTTAGATCTTGATGGGCGTCCACGGGAACGGTTTGACCTCTCTCGTATGGATGAAACCCAACCCCCGCTCTACGGTCATGGAATTCTTTTTCCCGGGAGGATTTGCACATGATTACGAGTATACCACTCGTGCCCTTGGAATGACGCACTATGGCTTCTGGGATAAAGAGTATGTTCCTCCAATTGCCTATACACACTCCAACTCATAACCTGTTTTCTCTACGAAGATATTTCACAAGTCCAGCACTTCCAACACCCGAATACGTCGACGGATTTCAGGGCGACTCGATTCCCATCGATGGCGAAGTCGTGGCCAGGTTGTGCGTTGAACGATTATCCCTGACATCTGAGGTGGACGACTAGTCCGGCCACATCCAACACCCACTCTCGTTTTGATTTTCCCCTCTTTCTAACAGCTGGATCCTCGTCTTGTTGACTTTCCCAAAATTCGTTAGACCGCATTAGAGTCATTTTGTAGCACGCACACACGCAGAGCATATCCACCAAGTATTTATTAATTCTCATTAGATATGTATATAATTTCTCGTCAGTCGGGCGTCGATTTGTGACCTCGGTTGATTCCAGTACATTCATTCTAATGCATGAAATCCAACAGAGCCGGAACTGAGGGGAGCTGAGTTAACGGCTAGTACTGTACGCGCGTGTATAGCTACAGGTATAAGGCATATGAGACAAACAACAGATATAATACGACTTAAGAAACCCATGCGACCCAATGTTCAAAGATGTCGAGCCCTTATTCCCTACAAGTGGCAGCGTATGAATACACCGTGTATGTGAAGATATGGTGAAAGTTGGCCAAAAGACGGCTGCCCAATATAGGGCCAGTATATAACTAGAATCCCCTTATCTAACCCAAGTCGTTTGGTGCAACAGACTGCTACCTAGAATGCCTGTCTTTGATGTAAGATATCGCCCATATATCGTTCCTCATGTCATCATTAGATGTGCAGCAGCACCTTACTGCTGTCTGTTCAGTGACTCTTCCCATCACGCCCCGTTCTGTTCTCCAACCAACCACCAATCTCCCAATCCACTCCAACGCGATAAACGTCACGTTTTCGTTGCTCGATGTCCGTAACACCTTTCAGAATCACATTTAGACGTTTGAAGTCAATCGGTTTGAGTACCCAGCCGTCTAGACCATAATTGATCAACTCGTTGCGTTGTTGTTCCCTCAACGAGGCTGATACGGCGAAGATAGGAATCCGACCGTTGAGTTTGTGTGAAGGTCGATTCGACGACCGTACTCCAATAGGCGACATGGGGTCACCTTCCATAGCGCGAATTCGCTGCGTTGCTTCGAAGCCATTAACGATTGGCATTCTATATGCCCCTAGTAAATGGATGCGTGCCGGAGGCTATCCCAAAGAAACGCACTGAATGTCCATAAGGACAATGTCGAACCCATCGTCAGACTTAACAGTATCAATGCCCTCTTGTCCGTTCGTTGCACCCACGACAATGTGACCGCTCATGCTTAGCCGCTTCGCCAGAATCGTTCGATTGACGTCGTTGTCCTGTATGATAAAACTGCACTCAGCTGTGTCGTGCTTGACTAGTGATGAACCTTTGGCCGACCTCGACGACGAGAATCCTCAGCTTCTCTGGCTGCACCGTTTTTGCCCCTGTATTAGGTGACCTAGGGGGAGAAATTCGGTCGCTCTCGATCGTGGTCGCTAGGGGGTCGTTCAAAGAAGTTTGAGGTGCCGTTGTCGTCCTCACCACATCTTGATCATAATGGTCGACTTTGAAAGGACGAGGTGGTACACCGGAACCCCTGACGTCAATCCCTCGGCTAGGCGTAGACTTCTCGCGTGGTGAGAATGAACGAGAGGTGATGCCATTAGGAGACAGGGTTTCGGCGAGACGATCGACCACGCTCCCCCGAGGAAGCAAGCTGGGGGGACGAGAGCAAGCTTGTGACGACACAGATGAACTGCCCGATGACTCTGAGAAAGCAGGTAGGTCTGATCCTTCTAGAGTCAACGCGAGTGGTATCAGGGAAGAGAACCTGCTCCCGACATCCACTTTAGAGTCAACGCGCAATTGACCACCCAGCTGCTCGACGATCCTGGCTACAACCGCTAAACCAAGCCCTAAACCATTTCAATATGGACAGATCTATGTGCCATTCGTTTCAACTTACCGACACCGGCCTCGGCGTTTGACCGGGGCTCAGAAGATTCAACTTGTTCAAATTCCCTAAACATTTTCTCGAGCTTTTCCTCTTGTATACCACATCCTGTGTCTGCTACAATGATTTCAACGGCAGCCTGCTTAGGACTACGCAATCCCTCAGGTTCACCAAATGTTTTACAAGAGACGGATATTGAACCCGCCTCCGTATACTTGACTGTAGAGCAATGAGTCTCGCCCAAGTTACGACGAGAATAATATATCACATACGAGCGTTGGCGGTTAGGTTCTGGACTACAGTCCGAATTTTCCTCGGATCGCCCACAACAGTCTTGGGACTTCCTGAGACATCCAAAACAAATTCGAGATTCCGCCGTAATGCTTCTCGCCGATAGATGCGAACGGCATCTTTAATCGCGGCATGTAGGTCAAATGGTTCACTGAAGGACGTCTCATTTCCACTTTCCAAGCGTGTTAGATCCTAAAACAAGTGAAGATAAGCACCTCGGGGACTTCTTTGGATGACAACATCCCGCGGCGTACCAGCAAGTCGTTGATAGTGAACAGGAGACTCTGTTTGATAAATTAAACTTGCGTTAACTTCTTCGTGTTTCGAGCGGCTTGATTTGCCAACCTTTGAAGCAGCATGAGAGCGAACCAAGTTGTCCCTAGTTTCATTGTCAAGCGGGCCGTTCATAGCCATTTCGAGATAGCTGATCAATGTGTCAATCAATAGAAATGACATTAGAAGAACGACGTCGGCGCACTTAATGATATGATTCAAAGGCGTTCGAACTATAGACAGGACACGCGAGTGGGATCAGCGTTCTGATGCACAAGCTCGTCACTGAAGATAGAACTCTCGGACCTTCGTGAGTAGCGTTGGATAGTAAAAGGTTGGTCAGTTTAGTCATCTGCAATGCGCTCTGCTTCTGTCTCCACACTTCGATAAACTATTCAAGTATTCACATCAGCTTGGCCAGCAACGATCTTTACCATCAGTCATTCTGGTGCTCACCTTGCCGTATACTAACGAAAGGACCCCCGCCGTTTCCAGTTGCTCGTCCGTCCACGCACGACTCCTTCCAGCCACAGTCTCCGACCAGATTTTGAAGGATTTCCGAGGCTCTAAGCCCGCTTGGGCATCAGGAGAAACACTTTTGAATGGTTTCCCTGCCCAGTGGACATTCCGCAACTGCCCACGTCTCAAAAAGGCCATGAAGTCCTTCCCCTCACTAGATAATGGTACATAAAGTAATCCTGCAATAACCTCAAAGCCTACACGAAAGTGAGCTCCTATCTCAAGTGGTCGACACGATGTACCCACCTGTCGTTAACTGCAGATCCGGGAAGTCATTAATGACAGCCTGAGAAACCTGGATGGTACTACGTGATGAAAAGGGGGTATGCCATTCAGCACGTAATCACAGCCGCAGCATGGTCAACTCACTTGAACTGCTTAAGCCGCAGATATTCCGCCATGATCAAGATTTCCTGGCCATGCTGATTTGGACCCAAAATCTTGGCACCTTCTCCTATCACAAGAATCCCAAAATCCGCATCAAACAGCCCGAGTAAGTCGTCAGCGTTACTGACAATATACCCAGTCTATGGCATAGTCAGCATCACGATCGGCGGGGCTAGTTATCTATGACAAGCACCGAATGACGACCAGAGGACAAAGTATTGATCTGTGATAGGAAGAATAGACATGAGAAAAAGCCGACGAAACTTAGGCAAGATACATACCAGTTTCCTCGTGTGCAATCGTTGCGCATAACTCAACCTTTCAATGTTGCGAGAAATTGACTGGGTCAAAAGCCGGAGCATTTGCCGCACGGGGAAAGACACTCGCATCCCCGCATTACCATACGAGTGGCATGCAATGAGGCCCCAAAGCTGATTGAATGCCATGATGGACTGAACACATACAATGAGGAACAGGGAAAACAAAACCGATCAGCAAAGGCATTGGTCACAAGGAGGATGTGAATGACGCATACAACCGACATCGAAGCACGAACGCCCATGTTTTCGAGATCTGGCGGCTGTCTCAGACAACAGAGAGCGGCAAGATAGGAGCCCTACATTTGAGGTGAAATGGACTCATGGCTCGAAGGTAGCAATGTGTCATGTCCTACGTGTCAATGAGTGTAAAGCCAAGTAAAGAAATAAAAAAACTAAAACCCACAAGAGGCTCTTCAAGATCTGACTTATCCCTTGCTACCATACGCGCTGTAGGTTGAAGACGGTCATACAGGACCCGGACCTTGTCTACAAAGCACGTTTATTTCAATTATGATTGGCCTGGCAGTGCATGTACTCACTGGTCACATACAAGTCCCGCGCCTGTTCATTGGACGCAAGGAGGTATGAACTGGTAAGTAAGGTTATTAACGCAAGTCCATAATACATACCTGCTTTGGTATATCGGTCGCAGGAAAGTGCAACCCTCTGTACAAATCCCTCGTCACGCCCCAATCCACAAGTTCTGCCACAACCTGCCCATTCCATGCCTCATCAAACTGATAAATGAGGACACGATGAAACTGTGTCAGATCCTTTACTAGGCCAACCGTTACTTTCAAGAATTTGCTCAAGTCTTGAGCGGCTCCAAGCTGTTCGTTAATCTGCGCCATAACGGCAAATACATCCATCATACCAACCGCCGAAGCCGAATTCGCTCCCCGGCGACGAGTGCGGGTAGTTTTAGGTGAGGTGGAGCGCATGGATGGTATGGGGTTAATAGATGATGCCGAACGGGATGAAGTAAGACTACTGGGTCCGTATGGTGATAAGCCACGTTGGGTTAACCTCCGTAATCGCTCCAGTGCAGGGAGCGGTTTGGCATAATTGGTCGTGCTCTCGAGGATATCTTCCGCACTGGGTGTCCAATCGTCCTGGCCCTCAAGGCCGGAAAGAGGATGAGGTGTACATTGAGACCAAGCAGGGGGATGTGGTGTCGAGCTCGGCGGTGCATTAGCAGAGGGTGTGTCACTTGAGGTGTTACTCTCCTTTGATGGTGTTCCAGCAGCTGAGGGGCATGATATATCTGAAACAGCAGTCGATCCAGTCGAACTAGCACCTGGGGATGACACGAGCGTGGTGGACGAACTTAAACCTTGCCAGTTGTTCGCAGGAGGATTGAGATTAAAAGCTGGAGTAGGAGGATACAACGGGTTGAAGGCATCGGATTCGAGTTCGAATTCCAACATGATAAGGGTCGGTCTGCCGTCGTGGGCAGTCCGGGCCTTATGAACGGCACACCAGCACGTCCAATGCCGTCTGGTCTCGGGTTGGGATGGAACAGGGCTCCCTCCGTGAGGTTCACTCAAAGCAGGTGCAGATCCCGGCTCTCCCCAACCATTTAGTACAAATACATGAGGAGCATTGTCTTCATCTTCTGAAGCCGGGTAGGTCGAGTCAGTGAGAAACTGGATATTATCCCAGAGCGTCCCTGCTGAGTCTTCTGGGAGCGTGTCAGTAAAACACTCAAGAGAAAAGAGGTAGCGAGGGGAGAGCCCGAGAAGCTCTGTCGAGTTCTGTCACTCCACGTCAGTATCACCTCAAGAACGATCAACAAAATTTTCTGACCTCAGAAACCTGACGTACAACTAATGTCTCCTCCAAATCCTCCACCACTATCAATACCCCGAAGCCCTGTACCGCCCCAGGGGTCCTAATAGGCTGGACAAAACGGGCACTGTTACCCACGCTGTACTGAGACACAAGCGATGGTCACTCACCTCATCTTCGCACCTCTGCATCTTGCCCTCGCGCCCGAGTACAATATAGTTCCCATGCTCATCCGTTGTATACTGGAATCGAAAATTAACGTATTCCTCACTCCCACTGCTGAATTCCGACCTCGAAACCGCATCGGCCCTCGATTCGACTTCGGACGGCGCGCTTGATGCCGCACGCCAGGACCCAGAGCTACTACCGATGGGTGACGTGCGGTCATAACCTCCTTCTCCCGACGCGACATCGTTTGAACCAGCAGACGAAGTGGCCGCTGAAGTAGCAGCAGCTATCACTTTTGGTGAAGCTGAATAATATTTGCTACTACCGTCTGAACCTCCGGCGAGGGATCGGTCGGAAGACGTGGACTCAGTTCCATGAGCTCGACCACTTCTTGCATACAAACTCTGTTGCGTCGAGGACACTCTGGACCCAGACCATTGTTCACTGGAACCAGGAGACGGTAGAGGGGGGAGGTGGACGAGTCCATATAGAGAGGGGTTGAAGGGAAGGTCTGGAACCTCATCCGCCACTTCTGAAAAAGGGATGTTCTCAGAGTCCCCCGATCTTATGGGAGAATCAGCCGGCGGATCGACTTCGAATGAAAATGATGTCTCGGGTGTATGCCATCTTTCAACCGAGGGTACTGGTGAGTCTGGGTGATCGTCGCTTGGAGGTTGCTCCTGAGTTCGATCCGGTGAGTGGACAGTTTCGTTGGTAAAGTCCCTGGAATGAGAGGACTGTTCCCGTCCTTCCACAGGCGCGGCAAAGACTGGGCTGTTCTCGGGTGGAGAGACGCTAGGTGATATCGACATAGGATGACTTGTTGCTGAGGGCAAAAGGGACACGCTGGTAGCGATTAAAGCTGAGCTGGCAACCAAAGGAAGTGGCATAGGGACGCATTCAAGTTCCTTGTTTTGGTTCTCTGGTTCTGATGTCTGACCAACAGACTTGGTAGGATCCGCGGTCGAAAACGTTCTCCGATTATTGGAATCCTTCTCGTCCGCCGGCAAGCGGTGAAACCTGAATGTCGTTTTTGCACGCTTCCTTTTTCCCTTGCTACCCGGGGTGGCGAAATCAGACGCACTAAGAGGTGATGCTGGTGGAACATGATAAGATGCTGTGATGTTTTGGAGTGATGATTCAGAAGGGACGCGGGAAAGGCTAAGTGCTGCTCGTCTGGGTCGAGGCGGGCCCGATGCGTTGCTGGCTTGCTCTGCAGCCTGGACCAGATCACAAGAACTTTGATCGGAGAATCTAGAAAGCGAGGTTGGCCCTCTGGAGCTATTTCTTCCTCCTCTCAACCTCATAGGTCCGTCTTCATTAGTGTCAGCGCTCCCAGCCTCCTGCCCAAGCCGCGAATGGCAGAGGTCATGAGACTGGGATTTGCGTGTGGTCGAAGAGGGTACACGGTTGGTGGAACGACCTCTGGGAGTGGGAGCAGCGGGTTTGATGGCAGTGAGGAGAGAACGGACTGGATAGACAAAAGAAGTTTGAGAGTGTGCGAAGGAATGCTTAGCGGAAGGGGAAGAAGGGGAAGCGGTGGGCTGGGGGCTGTCTTCTGGCATGGTTTGACAATGCAGCGCAGGTGAGAGACCGGCGGCAGTGGAGCCAATGAGCAAATGGTGCGCGTTCCCGCTCTCCTGCCGTTTTGGTAGGAAACAACCCCGGTATTGATCGATCATCCATGACGCAAAGTGCACTCACGTGTAGCTAGTTCAGAAATATGCTAGCAATCATTGATGGATGGCAGATACAAGTCAATATCCAATTCCAAACATTCGTCCAATCGCATCCTGCACCCCCTCCTGCACTCCAAGATAATCATGTCCACCATACAACGTCTTCACTAGTGTCACGTTCCGTTCCTTCGTCTTGTCCCAGAAGCTTTCTATGTATCCAAACCCTTCCATATCAATCCGCTTTACCACCTTCTCCCTTGCCCTCTGGCGCTTCTCCATAGAAGAAGACATTGCTTCATATTCCTCTTGTGTCGCCCGGATCGCATCTCTCGGCAACTTCAGTTCTGGTAGAACACCATTAAGGAATGCATTGAACAACACGTCCGAATGAGAATGGGGGATATCCCAGTCATTCTCGGCATGCGCAATTAGCACGGGCGCGTCTATGTGCTGATAGAAGAGTGAGCGGTGATTCAGCGGATGCAACTGCGGCGTACTGGAACGGCCCTAAGGGTGTCAAATTTGTGAACCAGGGCCCAGTTTACGAGATCTGCGTCAAGTTTAAGCCTTGGTGTGCGTTCAAAATTTCAGCACGCACTCGTAGCCCATGGAATCATGGCAAGCGGCTTGATCAAAGGAACTAAGCCAAGTATATGGTAAGTCTGTATCACCTCTCGTATGCTCGAGAAGGGCTAAAATGTATCATTAATTCTTCCTGGGAGACCGACATCAGTTCCGGTAGGTACTCACGCTCAGGAGCACAACGCCCTTGCACGTAATTCCGTCTCGTGCCAGTTCTCTTGCTAGCCCAGCGCTAACACCTGTGCCAAGGCTGTGTCCCACAATGAGGACCTCGTCGCCGTCAACACCCTTGCGGGCAAGCCAGTCCCAAGCAGCCCGGGCGTCCCGAATGAGACCTTCTTCACTAGGAGTTCCTGTACTATCCGCGAAGCCACGATAATCGATTGCCAAGATATTTGCACCAAGTCGTGATGAGAAAGCTCTATAATGTTGTATGCGTGCGTCAAAAGCACGAGTAGCGGCATTTCCGTGAAAGAACAGGATGATGGGATGTTCCTGAACGGCCACGGGAATATGCCTCGCAGGGAGTGATTCTCTGGTTGGGGGTGTGGAGAGCTTGTGGTAATAATGGTCTGACAGAATGAACCAAGCTCCAAGGGACTCCCCGTCTTGGGTAGGTATACGTATGTTTAAGGTCTTGTTAGCTAAGAGGGTGTTGAGGGTGTTGGCGGCAGTACGGATGCTAACGGAAACCTACGGGCGAGTCCATACTTCTCTGGCAAGTCGTAATTCACGAAAAGGGGTATCTTGACTTTATTGAGGTATAGGGCACTTGTTTGAAGGGTGAGCTGGCTAATCCCATTAATATAGACTGGGAAGCTTACTGTCGTTGGAAGAAAGGGATAAATAAGAGCAGGACCGCCACAGCATACAATACACCGATGACAAGCAAAACTCGGCGAATTCTACCGATCCAGAAAACAGTCTTGCTTGCTTCTCGAGGTTGTGTCTGGCTATCCGTTGGTCGCGTGGCTGATATATCGACGTTGTCCGCCATGGTCGTGGAAAGCATGAGGACTATTAAGGTCAAGCTTTAAGAACACTGATGCTCATGCCCGAGGTACTTGGCTGCAATAGGTTGGAGTGAAAACAGCGTGGGTTACTGTTACTGTACACGGACAAGCACGTGCTATATTGCCGATCGGCCAACAATTTTTGTGTAATTCACTCATATACCAGGGTTAATTTCTCCACTCTGTCGACACATGAAGGAAATCCCCCGACATGGCGGACGACACCCCCAATGCTGCATTCGACATTACGACAGAAAAACAGGACCCTCCCGAAAAGCCCACACCTCACCATCTCGGGTCTAAGGCCACTTCGATGACTCTGCAACCAGGCAAGCCCAAACGCCGAACCTGGTACCGCCGTTTGGGGGCCGGAATCATCATGGACATCCGTGCTAGGGGTCCGTGGTATATTAGCGACTGGACCGATGCCTGGAACTACCGTGTCGTACCCGCCACCGCCCTCATCTTCTTTGCCAAGTATGTAGTCCGTCCCAAAATAATGTGCCCGACATTAACACGGAACTCCTGTTCAGCGTGCTGCCTGGCATTGCGTTTTCCCTTGACTTGATAGAGACCACTCAGGAATATGGCGTTGCTGGAGTTCTTTTGTCGTCTTTCATGGCTGCATTTATCTTCTCGGTTTTCGGTGCACAACCCTTAACCATTGCTGGAGTAACTGGTATGACCATACTTGGCATTCCCACCCTTATATGAATTATTCACCGGGGATTACATATCAGGACCTATAACGGTTTTCAACAAGACCATCTTCGACATCCTCAATCGTGAAGCTAATCCACCAAACTATCACCAGTTCATCGGTTGGGTCTACTTGTGGGCTGCGATCATTCACTGGGTTACTGCCATTCTGAACTGTGAGCAATCCATAGCTCATCAACTCCACATGCCCAGAGTTTCTCATTCCTCTCTTGAAATTCTCTGACAGGGTGCAACTTTCTCAAATATGTCACTCTATTCTCCTGCGACACGTTTGGATTCTATGTTTCTTGGGTCTATCTTCAATATGGAATCCAGGTACTCACTCGCCAGTTTTCCAACCCGGAGCCCGGTTACCTCGTCTCAATTATCCTCGCAATTCTCATGCTAGTCACCTCCTTCCTCTTCCAATTCCTCGCACGATCACCATACTTCCACCGTCACGCTCGTCGGTTCTTTGCCGACTATGGAATGCCCATCAGCCTTGTCGCTGCATCTGCAATGGCTTATTGGGGAAGATTCAATCACGCTGATCCGGCGACGCTTCCCGTTGGACCTGCTTTTAAGGCTGCAGGAGGACGCAACTGGCTCGTAAAGTTCTGGCAACTGGAAGGCAAATGGGTTGGGATTGCGTTGCCTTTTGGCATTGTCCTATGGATCCTGTTCTTCTTTGACCACAACGTTTCGGTAAGACCGATCTATTCACCCTATGGATGGCTCCGCGTATTGGTTGAAATTTTTCTAGTCCCTAATGGCCCAGGGAGCTGAATTTCCGTTGCGTAAACCCCCCGGCTTCCACTGGGACTTTTTCCTCCTAGGTGTTACAACCTTCGTCGCAGGCCTCATTGGCGTACCCGCGCCAAACGGTCTCATCCCCCAGGCCCCAATTCACACAGCTTCCCTTGTTGTTATGGGCCGCAATCCTAAACACGAGAAAGACGAAGAAGATCAGCCACCTCGTACCTCACCTCCCCGGTCTTCCCCTGCCCCATCCCATCCTTCCCGTGGCTCGTCCCGAGCCTCGAGCTCGCAAAGCTCCATAATTAATGACCCGGAACCACCGCCTGATCCGAACCGAGCAGCATCGCACCATCATGAGGTCCCTGTCAGTGTGGTTGAACAGCGAGTGTCAAATTTGGCCCAAGGGAGTCTGTGCCTCGTGCTACTTACGGGCCCCTTCCTTCATGTGTTGAATCTCATCCCTAGAGGAGTTCTCGCCGGCCTGTTGTGCGTCCCTTCCCCCATCACGGATCCCGCGCATAAACAGGTTGATCTGATGACTTTTTAACTCAAGCTGGTACATGGGCCTCGATGCTCTCCAAGGCAGTGGGATTACGAGAAAGATTTTGTACCTGATCCAAGACAAACAACTCACGCCTCTTAGTGAACCCCTCCGAAGAGTTCGAAAATCACGCATTTTGATGTTCCTTGCAGTCGAACTTGTCGGTTTCGGCGCTACGTTCGCCATTACTCAGACAATTGGTTCGTCCTCGTTCCTGTTCCTCGTCTCCCTCCGCGGAGAGGGCCTGTGGATCATCATGCGGCTAAACTGATATCGTTCGCTTCCGGTACAGCCGCGATTGGATTCCCTGTCATTATCATGTTGTTGATACCCATCCGCATTCTCCTTATTCCACGCCTGCCATTCACTAGCGAAGAGCTGGCGATCCTCGATGGACCTACGGCTTCTCCATTTGTGAGTCCTTTTCGCCTTTATACTGTGAACGTTGTAGGTCGTTGGGCTACTTTTACCTCCATTTTCCTTCCATTTTATTCCCGATCACTTCCCTTGTTTCCTTCATCACTAAGCCTGGCAATTCCCTTGGGATTGGATCCGTATTCCGGTCATGTCGCTTTACATTCCGATGCCCTCTCCTTCTATCCCATCATTTCATGCCATATCTGCCAATCTTTTTCTTATCCGCCTACTCTCCCCTCCTATGCCATTTCAAAATGGCCCTCCCTATCATGGGAAGCCATCTCGTCCCTGCCCCTGGCCCAAACTTCATTTCTTGTTTCGGATATTCAGATTATTTTTCGGCCACCAACCGATCAACGCCTTTGCGCGTTCAACGATCGGGTGACAACCTACTGGTCCCCCTTTCTCCTCTTCCCCCTTCATCTGTTTCTCTTTATCATTGCAGACATTCTACATGCTCTTACATGGGGCGTTCCTCGTCTGATGCGCCCAGACCGACGTCTCCTTGCGGGATAGTTAAAGGCTGCAGATTTCAATCTGTGGCGCATCATCCATGCTATGCACCTAAATAACATGAACGAACATGTCAGTTCCGCTGGCAGTGCTATCCAAGTATTGTTTTGTTTCTCCATTTTGGTGATAACCATGCAGCCTTTCATGCTTCTCATTTGGCCCGTTCGCTCCGCCATAGATGGGGAGCTCCATTGTGATTATTCGGGCTTCGTTATTTTTAGGCTGGGACGATTCATCCCTTTATCGTACACCCTTTCATACCCTGATTCCGTATTCTTCCGTATCGTTGCGACACCTGCCAACGACCATTTGACACTCTTGCCACCACACAACGAGGAGTTGATACTAATGTATTTCGTTTTCAGACTATGGAATCGGTCGGGGGTACTCTTTAGATTTTCTCCCCCAGCTTCAGCGCCCGCCGCTTTGACACCATCCTGGAACAGACCCGCCTATGTTGGCCCGTTACGTTCGATTTTTCCTTGTTTTTTGATGCATTCTTGTAAAGTACCTAGACTTGGATCGTTTTTCCTTGCAGTAGCACACTTGATTTTAGAATGAACCTAATTCTCACGGCTCATCCACTTCAGACGCACTCACTGGCCTGGTCCAGGTGGTCTGTTCCAGACCAACAATATGGCATATGCGAATCTTCAACCAACTTTTAACGGGCATGCACATAATTTGGAAGGCTGCCACCTCAACTGGCCCACGTTATTCCGACAGTCAATCATCATGTGCTTCACAAGACCAGCCAATAAAAACCAAGACCGAGAAACTTCCTGCTTCTCGTTCGTTTTTGCCACTCTCAAGATAGGAGGTTGCGGAAATCCAGATTTTCTGACTCATCAACTTCACCCTGCTTACAGTGTGTGATGAAGACATATGATCAGCAGACTCACCCAACAAGGGCTGGCTTCTGTTACGTCCTTCCTTTGACCCACTCCACCTGGTGAAATTGCGCATTTATCAACGGGTTTCAACATGTCAGGCGAAAGCGACAATGAGGTCCTTGGTGTGGTCTTGTTAGTTCGACATGGAGATCGTCAGGGTATGTATCTCCCGTGGTGCTCAGCCTTCCGATTATAATGGCAACTATCATCGTGACGCATAGGCTTCTACCAAGATCCCAAGTCATACACTCCTTCCGATACCATTATCACACCGCTTGGAACTGTAACTGTTCTATCGCCTTTGTGACTCCAAAACTTGACTGAACCCTTTTCTTAGCAAGAGGAATTCCAACTGGGGCAATTCTTACGCCAACGCTACCTGAACGAGACCTCTCCCACATTTATTAAAGGGATCAACAACACGATCGTTGACAGTTCGCAGATCCGCGCTCGGGCTGACGCCGGTGGTGAAGGTGGAGTGATCTTCAACTCGGCTGCTGCCCTCTTGCAGGGTTTCTTCCCTCCGACATCAAGCTTCAACGAAAGGCTTGCGAATGGCACGACGATCACTGCGCCATTTGGTGGCTATCAGGTCCGTTAAACGTCATTTTTGTGACTGGTCCGTTCTCATTCTGACCCCCAACTCATTCTGGACTGATTGTCCAACACTCTTCGAACTCGCAGTATATACCTAGTGGGTCTCATGACATTTCTTAGAGACCAAGCCTTATTCCGTCTGTGTGACAGTCGAATCCGTTGAACCTGACAACGATATTTCGCTAGAAGGTTGGACCTCTTGTGGTGTAGGTTCGGGACGATGCGTTCCCGGCGGTCTCTGACACCCGTTGTACCTCTACAGACTTTTGGGACTGCAACTGAGGTCTTCTATGCCTCATCCGAGTTCAAGGAGAAAGAAAAGGAAAATGCGGACTTCCTAAATTCACTCAAACAATATCTCGGTGAGCGGCCAGTCTCCTTGGAAAACATGGTGAGTGATCTGCGGCGAAATAATCTCCACTCGCGCTCACCTATGAGGATGTAACCAGTGGAATGTACGTGCCCTTGTTTCAGATTGAGAACCCATCCCTAAGAATACCGCCCGAAGATCTACGACTTCCTGAACGTGTTATCTATTCACGACTCCGACTTTGCAAAGCACCTCCCGTCAGATATGCTCGCACAAGCTCGAAGTCTTGCCAACTACCACGAATATGGGGTCTTTAGCTCCCCAGAGCTGGGTGGGATTGGAAATAGTGGGTTGATTTTAAGTCATGCACTAGGATCGCTATTTACTAGGCTGAGCAATCAGTCGCTGGCAGGACCATCCTTCCATCCATTCTGGAAGGGTTTTCGCAGATAGCTGATCCTTCCAATCCCCTTAAGGTACTGTACCAGGGGATTTCCTACAAGCCATTCATATCGCTGTTCAATATGACTGGCGTTGCCCAACAGAACCCCGAGCTTGCTGGGATAGGTGGGTCATTTGTTCTCTGAAACGAGAACGTATGCCATGACATCGTACATCTGCAGTCAACTACGCAGCAGCTGTTGCTTTGGAAGTCCGATCCTCGAGCAATGGACCAGTTATCCGATTTAATTTCAAGAATGGGACGTTGGATGACGATTTCAAAGTCCTTAACTGGTTTGAGTCTTCTGGCGATGTATCTCTTGCAATGTTCGTGGATCGCCTCTCCGTAAGTCCACGTATGCGTGATCATCATTGTCCAGTTTGACGAAGCTGTGTTATAGGGTGTTGCCATCAACGACACTGCGACTTGGTGCACGGTGTGCCACAATAGCATTGACAGAGGTTGTGGAGATTTAACCCTCGCTGCGGAGAGAGCCCTTGAGGCTGAGCGGCTTCCCCCCATCGGCGCGGGTTTCCTAGGAGCAGGAATGGCCATTGCCTCTACGATGATCCTTTTCCTGTTCATGTACTTTTTCGGTTTCATCAGGTTCGAAAAGAAGAGAAGGGGTCGACGGCTATCCTCAGATGTAAGTACCACCTTATCTCTGCGAGAACTAATCGCCTAACAGCGTCTTACAGAGCGAACCCTCTGTGGCTAAGGTGTAGACACACCCACGGGTGCTGCCGTGATTCTGCGCCATAAAGATCTTCAAGAAGGGGTGATCTGTGTATATTGTGTGGTGAATACCGTACATATGCCTCCATGGATATAAAATTATGGAATCAAAAATCTTCATCACCGTAACCCATCATGTCATCATATTCCGATTCTTCATGAAATTCATCTAACACGGATCAGCCGGCTGAGGTCAGATGAAGGAAATGCTAGATTTACCGCTATTATCAGGCTCCGAATCAGACTCTTCATCTGGGTAATCATTCTTGTAATATTCCTCGGCTGGAGAAGTTTAGGGGGCTTTAAATGGCACCGCAGTTGCACTCACCATTGGAATCTTCGTCAGCCTCGTCCTCTGGCTCTGATTCTGAATCGGATTCATCGGATTCAAGGACTGACATAGGTAAACCAGTACTTGAAGAATGAATCAGTGGGTCATTGCAGATGCGACGTGCAACATACGCACAGGGTTCCTGTTCTGGCAACAACCGAATTCCACTCGCTCAGAGTTGCTGGCCGATGGTAGAAAACATCCCAAACATAATCATCGGAATCATCACTCGAAGTGGATGTGCTGTTTTTGGTATTAGGAGTTGGCGCGGCCACATTATTCAGCGAAATGGGTGAGATATCGTGGACTGCATAATGAGTAAATCGGTTATTGCCAATTGGAGGACTCACTCTTAAGGTAATCATTTAACAAAGGGAGGAATTTCTCCATCTCCGGGTCATGTTCAGTTGGCGAGGGTTTCTGTTTGGAGAGAATAGCATCGTACATCCGGAAATCGGGGACAGGCAGGTTATTTGGCAGGTCTTTCGAGTGACAAACTTTAAGTCTGATAGTATGTCAGATGGAAACTGGGTTGGCCCAGAAAGTGTACGTACGGGCTAGTCATCTGTTGCTTTAGTGGTGGTTCTTGCCCGTCAGAGGATACAATAGTATATCGCGGGGTTTGGTCCTTCTTTAGGCGTGTGGGCGAGGGGGCAATTTCAGGTTCTGTGTGAGCGGTAGGGGGCTTTGTGTGGGGCTTTGCAGCATTTTCCTTGGCCAGACGAGATATTCTATCCTAGATGAGAGTGCATGGGTAGCCTGGGACAACAGATGAGTAGTAAGGGACTCACCTGGATCTCCTTCTGACTCTTTTCGTCCTTCCAAGCCTTATCTTCCACGGTATGAGCATATTGAAACACACCAATGCCGCCACGAGACTTCTTGCGACGGACACGCGACTCAACCACTTCGAACAAGTCATGAGCTTTCAGGATGAACGACGCGGCAGATGCATGTACCTAGTGCATCCAGAGGTTCTTCATTTCTCTTTCGCTTGATACGCAGAATCGTGTACGACTGTGAAGAAGGGGCTGAAGAGTCAACGTCCATGGTGGTTAGAGGAGGGGTTCAGGAAGGTATTGGTACTGTATGGGACTTGCGTCACTCACGTGGCAGTACTTACTTGTTTTGGGATGTTTCTGGATAACGTCATCTTCGAATCAGGTCGTCTTGAGCATTGCATCTCACAGGTTGGAAGATCGATGTAGTAGCATTTGAAACCGCGTTCGACTCACTGATGCATTCCTACGTGGTATTAGACTCTGTTCGCATAATGTTTCTGGCTGATTGGAAGCAGTTGGGCGCGACCACTACACTTTCGAAGTACAAGGCGCTGTGATCCTTCACCACATGACGGGACTGAAACTGCACTTAATCCTGATGACATCAAATTCCAACATGGGACTCCGTTCTGGTGAGACAAAGACGTCGTTTTTCGCTCCCCCAGGAACCACGAATATGTTTCGAGCGTTGCCCGGAGGCGTTGGCGCAGACAGAGCCTTCCAGGTTTTATGCAGCCCAGCATCTTTCTGCGTTATGATACGTGCATAGCTTCAACAACACGGGGATGTCGGTAATTAGCAGTACGCTCGTATAAATTGGAGGTTCATCTGCCAGTCATATTACTGACATCCCCTCGCCCTCGTCCACTCCTAGGAATGTTCTTCACTGTGTTTATCTTCATCTTAATCGTTCTTCTATGGCTCCGACTCCAACCAACAAGCAGAGCTTGCCGAAATATTCTTGCTTCTTATCGTATTTCGATCCTTAGTTCCGGTGCGGATGAACAACCCATGCCAGTTTTCTTCAGACTAACCCGGCCGTCAATGGATTTCAGGCAGACGGCATTCATGATGGTTCAATAAACGTTCAATGATACCATTGAACCAATGTTACTATCTCGCGCATCTTATGATGGGATGTATCAACCATACACAGATTCCTAAGTCGGGGAATCTGACAAGTGTCGTTGTCTAAACATGCGCTGTCATGCGGTTGGGTTGATACTGGACTGGCGAAAAGAGATTAATAAAATCCCTATCGAATTATTCTAAAGATCATCCCCAACGGGACCGGGCTTCCCGGGGCTTCCTGCAGCCTTCCATGCAGCCAGAATCAAATCAACTACATCATCCACACCAAGGCCATTGCGAATGCTCGTAAAGACAGTTGGACCTTCACCCCGCATCAGCTTAGCATCTCTGTCCATGATCTCCAGCGAAGCACCGACGTGAGGTGCAAGGTCTATCTGATGGGAAAATCAACAAAAAGCGTTATCACCGAAGTTGAGTGGTTGCGATATCATACCTTGTTGATCACAAGTAGGTCAGACTGGGAAATACCTGGTCCGCCTTTCCGGGGGATCTTATCCCCTCCCTGAGTCGCAACATCGGATAAAGCTTATTGAAGTTGAGGGAAGCTGCTTACCGAAACATCAATCACGTAGATGATATAATCCGCTAGTTCTCGAGAATAGTTCGCAGCAAGATTGTCACCTCCACTTTCTACGAATAATACCTGACAACCGAACTTGGCCTGGAGTGTCTCCAAAGCCCCCATGTTGGCGCTGATATCTTCACGAATCGCAGCGTGCGGACAACCACCAGTTTCAATTGCCAATATACGTGGAGCCGGTAGGGCTTTGTTTTTTATGAGGAATTCCTGATCCTCGCGAGTGAAAATGTCATTCGTGACTGTTGCTGGAATGTGAAGGCTGTCATTCAGAGCATTGTAGGGAGTCTACGGTCAATAAATATACCTATATTATAATCAGATCTTAATTTTTGGCACAGTGCCAAAGTCAAGGCGGTTTTCCCAGACCCCACGGGGCTGCAACACCGTCGACGGTATGAGCGTTCATACCGTTATGAATATGTAGACACAATGGCGCAAGCGCTCACCCCCCAATGCCAACAGTAAAGCCACGCTCTTCAAAGTTTCGAGAGCTGTAATCGGGAAGGTCGCGTTCGGAGTACTTGCCTTCAACTGTGTGAGCTGTCACGTAAGAGGGACCATGAGGGTAATTCACCTGGATTATCCAATTGTTCGTGTGTATGCCCATGGTCTCCTCCATGGTTATGTCCTCCGTGATCATGGGAGTGAGATTGGGACCAAGTGTCGCCCCTGGAGCCTCCGAGATTGTTGATAAACTGTACACTCATGATGAACTAGAGCAAGGCCTTATCGCTATTGACCCCTCTCTATAAGCTCGGCATGGTCGATCCGGCAGACCCTGGACTGATCACCATCTGGGGCTCCTAGACTGTGGTTAGGGTTATTGCAACCGTTCTGCCAACACTCGTCTTGTGGCAGGAATGAAAAGATGCGTCAATGCTATTGTAGATTACGACTCCTCAAGCGATGACGAAGTGCGGGGCAACCCACCGCCCAAGAAGAGGTGAGTTGGTTTGTCTTCTTTAATAAAGGACCTCACCCAGCTGCTGGCTTACCTTTAGGAAACTCCCCCCATTGTCCACCAGCCTTGTAGTGCCAGTTCCCGTAGATGATCCTGCGGCCCACCAAGGTCGAATAAGGACGACACCTCATGTGGATGGCAACTGGGCAGCTCATGTCTACGTGTCGGTCAATATCAATAGATCACACGCGTTGTCTTCCCTCTTGGATTCAGTCATCACTGAAGCCCAAAAGTCAGTTCCGGCCCTTCACAGCCTTGTCTCAATTTCGAATAGTAGCAAGAATTATATCGAACTCCACATCTCGTTGTCACGACCAATCTTCATCCGGGCCTATCAAAAGGAGGAGTTAAGGCGAGCGGTCAGGAAACTGACACAGCGTTCATCGTAGGTAAAATTATTTCAAGTGCGGTAGTTTTTAATTATTGAGCCTCCAATTTAAAATAGATTTACTCTATCTTTTGCGTCGTTCGCAGAACTACAGAATGACGAGCATACACGAACTTTTCTGACGATGGAGATAGGTGCAGGTCACCACGAGGTTCGTCCTCGTCCAATTCCACTGCAATCCGCGTGACACCCTTACAACACCCCCTGTTAGTTAAAGAAGCTCTGTGGCGGCTTAGAGCCATTCTTACAGAGCCTCCGGCAACGCAGTTATTACTCCAGTCCCCGATTCCATGCATCCATCGCTTGGGCTCTCCTCGATCCTGTCCACAACGCCACAAGGGCTAACGCCGACCCATCGGTGAGCGAGGCAATATCTCGGCCTATCGCTTTCTCCGAAGACGATCGTGCAATTGTGAACTTACCGGAACCCCAGTTCTCCGCACAATTCGATACCATCCCACGTCTTCCGGAAGAGCTGATTACAAGGCTGAACCACCAGTTTAGGGACCGGCTTTCTTCACCAAGTGTGGGATCCTTTGACGTCGAAAACCTCGCCATAAGGATAGGGAAAGAAACCGTGTCATGGCCATTCAGTGGCGTGTGATTACCTTGTCCATTTAACACGAATCCCGATGCACCAGGACTGCTCTATTGCGCATTTGCAAGAATGGTACGCTGGCTTCTCCGCGGACTCCGCCTTAAAATCTCGATCATCATGTTCAATATCGGATACATCTCCTACACGGAGTGTATTTGCATCCCCATGTCCTTCACTCTGTCTTTTCACCCTTGCATGAAGTAATTTTTCTACTGCATCAGTTCCGCTCAACCACCGAAGTACTCTAGACCGATCCAAGGTCTAACAATATCTACGCTTGCCCCGACCCACTTTCACCTAACCGAAATTCTTCTTTCGGCGACCATATAATTTAAAGTAGTAATTCCTCCTCGGGTGAGCCGCCGGCCGGATGAACCCGTTTCCCTCGCATGATCAGAACATACTTTGAACAATTCGTTTCCAGGTGAAAGAATTTCCCAGTCGCGTGGAACTGGTAATTCATTCTGTGTGCCTTATCCCTCCACTTTTTTCGCATTTCCCGTTTGCGGACAAACCCTGCACGTCGCTTACTTCCTCCTTCACATCGAAAATCCCAGCTACCCATTTGGTTTACGCTGAGTTGTTGGGAGGATCTCGCCGGAAATAAAACTCTGTCCTCCACTCCCAATAGGGCCCGATTCCTGGTAAGTCGAAACACACCTGCAGACAGTTCCCCGTGTCGTTGGTGTTAACATTACCTGACTGATGGAATTCCTTGATTCACAGGACTCATCTCCATTGCTCCAGACGGTTGGGCGTCGGAACTACCCAGCCGTACCCTCATAATTTCGGCACTTACGACAGCGAATACCAACACCTGTTGCCCTTCAGACCTCAGGATCGATCGCGATCTGACAACCAAACATACATGTTTTCATTGTGAAATATGTACTATCTAAGCAATGTAGACTTAACTCCCATTATGTCATTCGTCCCTCCTGGGTGCCAAAGACTCTACCAACCTTCCCCAAGAGGAAGGCAAGGTGGTAAATTGACTGTTCGTCTGTCCTCCATTCCGCACCATACCGATGAATGGAGTTGGAATATCCTACTTTACAGCGTGGGGCGAACCGCTTGTTGGTGCCGGAAAAGAGAAGGAGGAAGCCAAGACAAGGTAAATGAGTCCCAGACGATCCCGCATGACAATCCAAGTAGGCACCACCTGCTTTCTCTTTGCTGGTTCAAAAATTCTCAGCATCAAATGTTATCGATGTGCACCTGTGGCTTCTTTGCCACAACTGAATGTCCTCTGATGAGCTAGCACAATCACATACTTCCGGAATTCTCCCAAGCATAATGCATCCTAGTTTCCTGCACTACTACACAATTGCCTAGATCGAACTTCCAGTCGTCGTGATCATCAAAAGGTTACTTACGCCGGGTGCTATCGCAGCATGTTCTTACCGCTTCCTCCGATCAGATTGAGGCATGCGGAGTGGCCCACGAACCCATCAGCCCAGACAGATGGCTTAATAAAATGACCGTGATAGGGTACACGGCCTCTAGTACATTTCCATGAGACATGATCTGGCAAGACGCACTCCTAACACGCATCAGGGGATGGAAGGGGATGGAAGACTACCTGCTTCTCCTCATCAGAACATCAACACGTGTGAGCAACATTGGTTGTTGTCAACCGTTCCAGGCTTTCACAATTTTTTTCCTCCCTCGGGCTTCGGTCACAAAAGTCTTTACAAGGATCATGCTTGCCAACCCCCATAACCTGTTTGGAGCGCGCATACAACTTCATTCAAATGTAAACTACGGGTCGCCGCTAGCCGCGTCTGAAAATATGCCGTCGTGAACCCACCTAGGCCTAAAGGAGGAATAGCGGGCAGAAGGGGAAAGGTTGAAAATGAACTGTCCTTCCTTTATGACAGGCGTTGATGACAAGTTACGTCCACGGTTCGTCTATAGATAAGGTTTGAAGAATTTCTAACCTCATTCGTATTTCGACATAATACGTCATGGTGTCTCAAGTTGACCAGATGCGCACATTTTCCATAAAAGGTAATAAACCGACATTCCTCGATCGTTTTGTGGGATGCGCGTCCCTGATCGAGTCGTTGACCTTGGTGTATGTCATGATTGCGGTGAATGTCAATCAACGGGAAATCCTAGGTAGCTGTGTTACCTTTCTTCACGACAGAGATGATGAGGAGAATTTCCTGAGCAGCACTCGAATGTTTCTGGAAGCTTGTGTGAGTAGCGTTGAAGGCGGCATTCGTGGGAGTAATCACTAACAATCGAGATACACCCCGGTTAATCGAAATATGGAGACAAAGCGAGCCGGAAAGAGGTACGCCAAGTAGTTTCTTCCCCAGATCTTTGTGGACAGCGTCCTCGGTGAATTGATCGGCGTGAATAACTTGTGGGAGCACGCAATTCCAGATAGCCGCCAACTTGGGCATTTACGACATTCGATGGCTCAAGGTAGAACTTATGACACGTGATTGACCGCAGCCGCACCACCGACGACAATCCCAGACCTCAGTAATTTGCAAAAACGTCGTTATTGTTTAGTCGCCGATGTCGTCAGAGGGCAGTCGCAGTATTATGTACTGATTCATTTAGCCTCACATCTCAGGCGTGCGACTGTGAAGCTCACGCAAGACCGGCATACCCTAACCCCACGATCTACCAGTGGGAAATATCCTTGAGCTCATTGTACTGCTTTCCTACGTCCTTCTTAGGAACAATGGTATCCTCGAAAATTTTCATTACATATGCGATACCTTCAGGAGAAGTGAGCTCGCATGATGGGTTGGCTTACCTTGCTCAAGGCTGCGGTAGCCCAATGTCGCGCCTGAGTTCAATCGTTCAGGGATGCCCCGTAAACCAGTGGCGCGGAGTTCTGATGTTGCCTAATATGGACTTTCCCTCCATCTCCGATAACCAGCCGGTCTAGTGTTCTCCTTATTCCCGTGTAGGTACCTCATATTGACTTAATTTATGCGTACCTCCCGCTTGTGTCAGGTTCTCTGGTGCTTTGTCGACAGAAAAACATGTATCCGCTCCTCCTAGCGTCCTCAGGTGTCTCTCCCCTAACCAGCTTCTCTGACCGGACGCTTTACGGGTAAGAATCATATATAGCTCTGCAGTGGACGCAAACGAATAGAACTTTCGCAACGAATGAAACCCTTACCAGCTGGTCCGTTATCCCCTCCCAGCTCATTCATGGGCAACCCGACTGCATGGAACCGGATACCATTCGGACTTATCAAGCGGACCTGGATCTTCCGCCGTGGTTCCTCGGTCTCGGCGGATAGCCACAGGGCTGCTTCCATGTATCAACGCCCCAAATTCGCATGCGTCTCCTATTATGATCTAACGATAACTGGCTCTACCAGCTCCGACAATGGGCTGGTTTTGCGTCTTTGGTATGGCCATGCACCGTTCCTCGGTCAGTGTTGGAGCAAGTGCCCGAAGTGCTGTGTGGAGAGAAGTGAAGGGGATCACATGCGCTAATCATGCTTCAACACAATCAATCGACAACGGCTTAGGGATCGTGTCGGCAATACAGCGATGACCGCAGAGGACCTTCTCTTACGGCAATGTGGCCACATCTTGATACTTTACAGGGTATATTCATTCTCACCGTGTTCTTCAGGATGCAATCTGCCCATCCATCAATACCTTCCGTTCTTATCGTAGGTGGATGCAACTAGGTTATTAATACTCTGCAGGCTATGCACCAATAGCTTCTCGTCCAAGTTTCATCAACGCATCAAATGTTGTCATAGCAGCTGGGGTTCATAGCCATATACAATCGTGTTTGGGATCCTTGTGAGGCAGATGCTGGCACCACATCAAGGACTCCGAATGTCTAGCAAACCGCAAATTCGGTGAGGCGTCCTTGCAAAGGGATGAGCAAATCCCCCAACGGAAGCTTCTTTTAATTGTGATCAAACCCGGACCTGAATCGTGACCAACCCGTCCGCCTTCATTTGTTACTCATCACCTTCTCCCATAAGCCAACCTTGTATAGAGTTGTACTCCTGAATTAACCTGCGGGAGAATCACCCTGAAGCGCTGTAATCGCCCATAAACTACCAATTCGAGCCATCATCGGAAACAAGCCTGCCTCCGAAAAGCGACGACGTTTACAAGTACGAAGCCGATTCTTTACATCAAGGTTGTGACCTCAAGGTATACATATTTATAAGGCAATAATACCGGGTCTTGTGGAGTGGAAATCGACCTTCAGATCTGAAAGATTGCTATGTCTTAGCCGCGAGGTAGCACATAAACCACACCTCAACGAAGCCAAGCTCGACAAATGGGACCAAGTATAAGCACCGGATATCAAAGAGCAAAGGAGAGCCGCACCTTCATGCACAACTTCCAACGCTGTTTTCTTTCTACCCCAAATCCGCGGCATAATATATCCATTTCTGTGCGGTTCGGACGTGTTTCATGTAATCTGTGAAAAGCCGCTGACTAGGGTGCGGAATGCTCAGGATGCCAGATTCAGCTGCGCCGTCGCCGCTTTTCGAATATTAATATCACCAACGATTATTCGATAGGTCCGTACCGTCCGTTTTGCTCCGGGCCATCTTCAGATTACCAACGCGCCAGTATCCTGTAGAGCGCAAACACAACCCACTGTTAATTATTTGTAGCCTTCGCCACGACTCGAGCTGAGGGTAGCGTAGCGAGGCTTCGGTGAGCTCTCCATCAGAATCAGGATATCAAACGCAACAGTGAGATTCCTGCCGCTTTACGATGTTCCAAAATCTCGAGTGAATTGCCAGCCCCTTTCTTAAAATGGAGAATGAGGGGACTATTACCTGTTGGAGAACCGCTCACCCTGCAGTAGATTGAGCGGGCATCTGATTTGGTCACCGTTGCGTGGTCCGAGTCGAGAACTGCTCCCAGAGTATCAATCTCAGGCCCAAGACCTTATGCTGCTTCCCAGATGCTATGCGTGGTGACTCGGGGAGAAATATCGATCTTCTCTTGCTGCGGTGATTCCTATCGGTCTCTCACACTGGGCGTCCGACAGTCTCGACCTCTCCAAGCACATGACGCCTCTCCTGGGTTAGTACGTACACTGTATTCAGCCGACGGCTTTTGACGCGCCGCGATGTCCTTCGGCGCCGATGAGTTTACACACCACAACAATTACTGGCACCGTACTCAGCGGTATCTGATGGACGACTCAATGGATAATCATCGAATCTAAAAGTACGCCGTCTTACCCGAGTTCGTGGTGATTCGCTGGCGCATGATGGGAACATACCTGAGACCGAAGTGCTCCGCCTGTATTGCTACAGGCAGGACACTAATCAAGAAGAAGACGGTGAAATGAATCCCCAGGACGCGCACGGGCCTCCCGTCGAGACTCTAAATCAGATCAAACATCAACGTTCAACCTACGTATATCGGTCAGGTTACCAGTAACGTTCAAAGCGGCGGATCGCATCATTTTAGCTCCAGGGTGCATCACAAGCCATCACCAAATCGCTTACTTTATGCATCATGTATTTTTTATTGCCGGGCTAAATAAAAAAATATGGAGAGTCGACAGGGTATTAATCTAGGCTAACAACGGTACTCATATGCTATGGCTCAGTAATCATCCGACATTTTTTCATGTGTAGTTCTGGGTCGCCAAAACCCAGGAAATGCTTCCATACCTGATCCCTTCCGACGCAATCTATATTCTTTTGAGCCGAGGGTAAGTCTGATTTTCCTGGTCACACTGGTTAGTTTACCTGGCTCCTTCACGTTTGGAAAAAAGGGGGGAGACGAACAATTGACGATCTGTAAGCGGTTGGATGCCAATCATGAGGTTTCAGAGTCCGTTGCATTTGAAATATCGTGAACCCTTTACACAGAAAAGGGTCGTCAACGACGCCCCTTAACTCTGAGTCGATTATTTTCGGCAAATAGAATGCCGACTCCCAAGCCCCCCCTCCCACTTCAGGTGTTTTCCAAGTCCCTAAAACCAAGAAGAAACCGTAACCACTTTCCCAAAGTGAGGGGTTTATTTACTGGCCCACCGTGTTTCCCGTCTTAGGCACATCGATCTTGAATGACGGTACTGGTAACGTCATCTTCTCTTTGTCAATGAGCCAGCCGGACGAGGGTGTGGTAAGGTCAAGCGGAATGCCGTGAATTGCGGTAGCTTCTAACTGAATGTAATTGATGTACATGCTTATGGGTCCAGACAGCGAGGAGAAAGTCTGGGCAAACTCGCATCATCACTTATGTTATGTCACGGTTCTGTCAGGGCTTTGTTGGTCTTTATCAATTCAACGAAGCATCTCGTGGGAATGCAATGAAAGATGCCAAGACATTGGTCCAGACTTGCTCGGTAGACAGTGGGAGAGGAATCAATACATATTAGTTATAATAGTTACTCTACTATGTACATCAAAGGATTTTTTTCGGCAAGAAGACGAGATAAAGGCAGAAATTAAATCAAAATATCTACTAACAACACGATTGTGTGCAAGGAACAGGGGCACACGAGTAGAGACTAGACTATTAACGAGAGCATTTTAAAACAAGGGATAATCTCCGACTCGGACGAACGAACCAGGGGGCAACCCAAAAACGAGTTATGCAAGGTAGTGAACAGGAGACTTTGGAAAGGAGTGGAAAGGGAGGCTCACGTCCGCTCAAGCGGGGAGAGGAAGAGGTGTTTAATATCAAACAACAAACAGAGCAAGGGGAGAAAACAGAAGTGGACGAGCCAAAGATATTCAACAGAAAGACGAATGTCCTGAGCGTCTGATAGCAAGAGTGAAAGGAGTCTTGGGGAATAGTGGGATGGGAATACAGGCGAAGGATATGCAGGTACAGTAGCACGTGAAATTCAGTTACTTTGACACACCGTCCATGAGATCATTAGAGAAGGAGCGCAAGGAAAGAGATCACTGTGGTGTCGCATAGCCGGACCCGGGCGCTGAGGCAGGTGCTCCTGGTTGCCCCTCAAAGTACTGGGCTGGAGGGGGCTGGCTCGAATGTGGGAGCCGCGGGGAAGGATTCAACGATGGATAGAGATTTTGGGTCTGGGACGGCTGCTGCGAGTTGGAAGAAAAGGGGTTGTTCGACATCGAGGGAGGGGCAGATAATGGCACGTCCGAGGAGGATGAAAGGTAGTGAGAGGAAGGCCCCGTTGGCCCCGCAGAATGGGGACCCCCTTGGCCTGGAATGTATAGTCCCATGGGGCGATTTCCATATTCTACACCCCCGCTCAACGGGCCCAGGTGGTGTGAAGATCGTGTTGGTCCCATCATATGCCGTGATGCCATGTAATCTGAAGAACCATGATGGTGATGCCCAGCGGGGGTGTTGGGCATCGACTGAAGCGTCATGGGGTGGTAGAGCTGCAAACTATCGGCGTTTGGCATAGATGATCTCCGACCCGCGGGATCCAGCAAACCAGATAGTGACGAACTGCGACCAACAGGGGGGAAGGGGGCTGTGGTCGTGGGGCCGGATGCAGCTCGATGGGCAGGAGCCAGAATACGGCGACGAGCCTAAACGTGACGTTAGTTTGTTACCATTGGGTGTGAACGACAAGGACATGAGGGACGCACATTGATCATCCAGTTTGAAACTTGGCTCATGCTGAGCCCAGTTGCATGGCACAGCTGCTTCTTCTCCTCTTCACTCGGATACGGGTGATCCGAATGACGATGGAGCCAGGCTTTGAGGAAGTCGGTCGTTTCCTTGGGAAGCTTCCCTCGCTTGCGTTGTTGGGGACGATCGACGAGGGAAGAATTTGGAACCGACTGGGGTGAGCGTGAAGGCGAGGGGGCAACAGCGATGGAGGGTGGAGCAGGGGGCATACCGGTGGGGAGGACAAAATCGTTGTGGGGGAAAGACCAGTCGCCCTTTATCCCTGAGAGTGACCTACGATCATGCTGACCCGAAATACGAGCCGAGCCTGCGAACATCTGTGCCTGGGACATGGGGGCGCTAAAGGAAGCATGTCGCATACTATCATCATACTTGACGGCCGGGGTGGACAGCTGGCCGGGCGTGGAATTAGGCCGGTGGATCGTTGTAGATGCGTTCCAATTGTCGTTCTCGTTATAGGGGGAAAGCCCCGGGCGATGGTAATCTGGCGAAGTCAAGGGCGAAGTAAACGTGGAGGAGGAAAACGAGGTAGAGGGAGTGGTTCCATTAGAAAGTCCCGACTGGGGATAAGGGGAGAAATCCGAGTTATGCTGAATAGAAATATTATTGAGATCTGTAGATATCCTCGATCGGTGTTTTTCCGATTCGTCGTTCGCAGAAGCGGGAGGGAATGTATAACTCGAGAGATTAGACTGCGTAGGGGGGGTATAATTACCACCTCGAAGGTTGGGGGAGGGGTAAGGCTGATGCCGTCGAGAATCGGGGTGCAAGGTAGGAAGTGAGGCACGACGAGGATAATTGTCCTCGAAACTGGTAAAGATGGACGGAAGTTGGACTTTGGATTGGTCGATGCCAGCATCAGATTGGGGTTTTTCCTGTGCACCCGTGGCCGAATGGCTTGAGTCGTTCTCCCAGTTATTATGGTCACCACGAGACTTTTGAGGCTGAGGAGAGTCAACGGGAGTGATTGCGCGTTTCTCTCCCCTGGAAAGACCGCTGCTGTCAGTATCAGTAGTTGAGGTGGCCGAGCTGGACATCCGTCTGGATTGGTAGTCCAAGTCTGAATCGGTACTGAGGGGGAGAAAGTTGAATATATGCGCATAGAAGAGGCGAAGAGGGACACGTACATTATGGCAGGGGACGCAGAGGGCGAGAGATCAGGAAGAAAGGAGATCGAGTCGGAATCACCCTTAGTCTCGCTGCGAATAGAGAGAGAGGTAGAGAGGCAGTCAGTAAATTAGTCAAGAAAATTGCCAAGGTTAGCAAAGCCGCGAAAAAAAAAAAGAGTTTGGCATCGGGGTTGGTTCTGGCGTAGGATCTTTATGGGAAGGGTGGCAGACAGGGCTCGGATGACAGATGACAGCGGCTTATGGGAAGTATTCAAGTGACTTACAGGGCGTACTGGAGCTGGGCGACGTTGTAGCTGTTGAGCTCGGGAGAATGGTGGATGAGCTCCGCAGGCATGGATCAACGGTGGAAGGTGCACGGCGAGAAAGGAGATGCCTGGGGCGGGGCGGTGGGATGGAGGAGAGATGGAGGGGGGCTGTATTTAAAGTTGGGGAGGATCAGGAAGATAGCTTTGTGGGAAGGAATCAAGACCGACCAGATTTCCAGATTGGCTGCAAGGCTCTCTCCTCCCATCTCTCCCTGCATCCGGGAGCGAGCTGTAACCTATATTTTCGTCAACATGTACAAACTCACTCCTCAATTAATCAACTCTCAGTCAAATCTCAACCAGATCCAACCACCCTCCAATTCCAGATTTGGCTTTCCCCGCTCACACACTCTCAATCTCAGAACCAACCCAACACAGACAGCCGCCGAACCAACTCGCTATTCCGTCGGCGATGCCCGCCACATTTCCCCAAACATGGCTATATTGTCTTCCCCTCTTGCCGCTTTTGGTATACTCAGGCACCCTAGCTCACCTCACCCTCCGATCCCGCCGCCAAACATGGATCACGGACGGCTCGCCTTCGACTCGGTGTTTATTCCTAGCGGCCGCTGGGCTCATTTCCCTTCCCGCCAGTCCTTCACAGCATCCCGACTACCCAGCCTATGGCTGTGTCACGCTATTACGGGCGGTGCTCTTCTTCTATAAGCTTTGACAGTTTCTCTGCACCTTACCAACCTAGGGCTGTGAGTCTTCCTACCGTTGGCACGCAAATCCGTGATGTAACATGTCCAACGTTCATTCCGTCAATCTGACATCCCATATCCATCTATGGTACACTATGCTCCCTAATCTCCACCTCTATCTCACTTCCGGGTCTCCATCATGATCTCAAGTCCTCCGTTCCCCCTCCCTCTCTCGCTTTCTTATCCTTGTTCCTGTTCTTACCCAAAATCCCCATCAGCAGTTTCTGCGCCTTCGTGCGCTCCTTCTCCGACACTCCCACACCGTCCAGCATCCGTATCCGTCCACATGCACGCATGATCAGGCCTCGGTACGCTAATCGTCCGATGTACAACTCATCCGGTAGATCCCGCCGGAACTTGGCATCCAACTCTTGCCAACTGCTGCTCGTTTTCTCCTGTTGACTCCCATGCCGAGCTTCCTTACCAGCGTCGCTCCTACTCTCCGAAGGCTGCAACGCTCCAGGTACATCCTTAACCAGTAATGGTAGATACCAGCCTAGCGTGCATGGGTTCATCCTAAATTTAAAATCCATCAATCATCAGCGAAACGAATGGGCCCCAAGAATGCAAGAGGAGATAAGCGAAGTAATTCCATTGAAAACGAACGAACCCAGGGGGGCTAGTGACAAATCCACCCTATCAGCTCAATGTACGCCTGATCACATGGCATGGTCGGCAATATAAATAGTGGGTTTGCTGAAAAAAAGGGAAAAGTGGTTCGGGCAACAAGACTGTGGCGAAAAAGGAACAACCTCACAAAAGGAGGCAGCGGAGGAAGTTGCAATGCAGTTCGAAATACAACAAGCAACGGCATTTACAAAGAACTGCACGCTGCCCATGGGAGGCGAACGACGTACCTGAAATCGAGCATCTCAATATCTGGCATCCGTTGTACGAGACGGATCAATGGCTTTGTCTTCCTGAGTCGAGATCCAATAATTGTGAGTTTCTCCAGTCTCGTGAGACCCTCCAGCGGCCGAGCATCTTCCAAGAAGTTGTAATTGAGATTCAATACTCGCAGATTTGGCGTCAATTTCCCCATATCCTCGGGCAGCGCGGTTAATCGACATGCGGCTACTTCCAAGTAGATCAGGTTGTAACATGCTTCCGAGATGAATGTAGGCTGAAGTGGGTTTCCTGTGGGGAAAGGGCATGGGATGCGGGTGCTCAGGAACGAGAACTTTGATCGTGATTAGAAGTGTGAACTCACCAGAGAGGTACAATCTTTTCACATCGCGAACATCGCGGGTCAAAAGGTTGCTGTAATCCAGCGGCGCACGAGAACAGGCAAGAAAGAGTCGAGAATCAGGTTAGGTCAAACGGCATCATGAAGTTATAGGATGTGCGGCATCAACGAAAATCATTCCATCTATCACGAAGCAGAGCCACTCACAGCCCTCGGCCACTTTGATTCCGCAAGGAAAGATTTTCTAGCTTCGTCAAACAATTTAGCTTCACTAGCTGTGTGAGTGAGTTGTTATCCGCATAGAGTGTGCGAAGATTTGTCAATGTGCCAACATCCACTTGGCGGAGTCGGTTTCCACTCAGCCTCAGGATTCTCAGTCGGGGCATGCTTCCGTCAACCTCCAACATCCGCAAACAGTTATTGTCTGTAAAGAAACATCCGTTAGTCGATTGAATGCAAAACCACCCAAAGTCTTGGCTTATCCGCAAAGTTGCGAGGGAGGGCGGTGCACATCGAAAAGGGTCAACCACCAATCCCCCACCGTCGGATCGCCGTCGGGAGTCATGTGGCCCTTGGAACTATTAAATCAGGGCAGATGACTACCACCCTCTTTCATAGGCACCCAAGGGGGGTTTTATCGATCGCAATCAGACTCACCTAAATTCAGTGCAACCAGCGATTGGAGTGTCTCGACCCCAGTTACGCGTTCCAAACGATTCTGACTAACGTTAAGCATCTCCAAGCGCTTCCTGCAAGAGGGCAGCCCCGGGTAAGTCTAGTACTAAGTGTATCAGGGCGACCAGCCTGTGCCACGAACCACTTGAAATTGCCAAGTTCGACAGATTGCATCAAGTTGCCTTGCAGGCTTAATTTAATGAGGCCGTCCATGTTCTGTAGCCCATCCAGGTTCATGATCTTGTTATGGTCCGCCTTCAGCTCTCTCAGGTGCCGTAGACATTCTAGCTCTGTCCAGAAGACGACTTAGGTCACCGGGCTTTCTTGAAGGGACGGGGACTTACGTCGCAATGAGTCAATGTCGTTCCTACTGATATCAAGGTTTTCGAGGTTGAGTAAATGACTGAACGAAGTGAGCCCTGTTAGACTGCGCATTCAGGGTAGTCCCAAAAGAAAACAAAGCATATGAAAATGACGTTAGAAATGATATTATTCCAAAAAGAGAAAAATCCGGAGTCTTTACCCGTTTGACGCGACAGATAATGTCCTTACTGATCCAGGAACACCGCTAAGCCAAGCAAGCTGATTTGAGTTCCTGTTAATTATCAGCTACGCTGCCTTCGATTAAAACGTCAACAACTTACAGGTTCAGTGCGTCGAGTCGAGGTAAAAACTCCTTGAGCCTCGCCACGCTCTCCAGATTTTTCCTCGATAGGTCGATAGAGGATAGCTCTTCCCAATATGGCTCGAAGGGTTGGATATCCGTGATAACGGCGACGAGCCGATCGTGAGCAACACCAAAAGAACACTCTGTAAGAAAAGTTCCGTTGGCCCTGCTCAGGTCTTGTTTGGGGACCACAGGATGGTGCATTTGAGACCGGGAGAAAACCCGATGGGAGGAATCTTTGGAGTTGTTTGGCTGCCGAGTGCTGAGTGGCCGAAGCTCCTCTCCCCGCGCTAAACTTCCTTTTGACGGCGACGAATCTCCTTCGCTGAGGTCTGTAAAGAGTGAATTGACGAGGCTAACAATAAGTTGGTGATACGACATACCCGAGCCCTCTAGCGCGTTCATCATGTCTTCTATTCGTTTCGACCGTGCCGAAGGTACCAGTCCGCTGGGAACGTTAACTCCTACATCAGACCCATCTAGTGAAAAGGGGGCAGTCGTTGAGCTGCTTGAATCGTGCAAACCCTGGATAGGCCCGTCGAGTTTTCCATCGGAAAAACTGACCGACCGCCGGTGGTTCTTCTGCTGAAGCGGAGTTTGGTATTTGGAACGATTTCGGTCCTTCAAGACGGACGTGGGGGTTGTCGTGTGGCTTTTGAGAACAGACCGTATTACAGGGGTTGCCTGATTTGTACTACCGGAACGATAAGGGGAAGTGCGAGAAGGTGGGGGAAGCGGCGCAGCAAGATTGGGCGAAGCCAGAATAGCCTCCTGAGCTACGGCGACCTTAGGAACATCAACGGAATGGAAGTCTTCGTCCTCTGAGTCGAACTCCAAGGGCCGGATTTCTGGTTGAACCAACTCAATGTTGTCCTCCGAGTCCGTGGTTTGAGCATCGTCTTCAATCGCGTTGGGATCCACCCCTGTCATAACGCTCACCACATGGGATGACGCATCCGTTGAGAAGCTCATCAAGTCCACCTCTTCGTCATCCATTTCGGAGTGTTCCTCGATACGACTCATATCGTTGACGACGGAATAGTGGCCTTGGCGAGCGGTTCCGTCCTCCTGCAATTCATCAGAGTCCTCGTCACCCCTTTCACCCCTAGAATCATCGCGAAGACTTTCAATGTCTACAAAAGGATCTTCGCTAGGTTCGTCGGGGTTACCTGCTGCGACCTCTACCGTGTTCTTAACCCAACGTGAGTTAACTTTATCAAATACCATATCTCCAAATCGATCAGGGAGTGAAGGGACGTCTTGAGGAGCGATTGTCCGGATATGTGCTGGGCCAGCATGTTTGACGAACGATGTGGCACTTCCAGAGGTGACCGTCGTTCCACCGGCAGTGCTTGAGGAAACGAAGCGGTTTAACTCTTCATTGGCGCCAGCGCGGATAGAAGCAGGGGGATATGATGGAGGAACTAGCGTAGCTGGTGGCGGCTCTCCCTCGTCGGTAATGGTGCCGAGTGGACGATCCGATGGGGGCCGCTCCAAAAGGGACACTCTGGACAACACATCTGCCAGGTCCTGTTGACTAAGGCGGGCATTTCTATTATCCGTCGACGTTTGGGAATCGGTTCGTCGGTGGGATGACCTGAAAGACGAGGAAGATTTACGGAGATCCAGACATAATGATCCCAGGGTCTCCTTGTCTACGCAACGGATGCTTCGAATCGTATTTTCAGGTGTGGGTTGACCAGATGAAGATGCGCTTCGTTTGTCGTCCTGAACGTTATTTGTCTGGGAAACCTCTGTGTCCCCCGAAAAAATGCGTTTATGGCCCTTCATGTCCTGCTTAATCTGTGCCATCAGCGCCTCTGCTTGTTTTCGATAAGAGGAAGAAGAATATTGGCTTTGTTTAGATCCGATAGTACTAGATGACGCGGAGGGATTAGAGATTGCATCCCTGGGTATGTTGAGGTGTATAGAGTGTCGAGAAGAATCTGTTCCACGAATACAAACATGAAGATTTCATGTAAACACGAAGAGAAATAAAATGTACCTGATGGCGTGATTGATGGAGCATGAGGTTTCGTGGTTCCTTGAGCATCCGGATGAGAGGCAGGAGAAGAATCATTACGAACGCTGACGGTAGTTGAAATGGTCGAGAAGTCCCGCGCAGACTTGATTTGTTGCATCAGTTGTTTCGACTCCCCGACGTAGTCTTTTCCAGTTAATTTGGGTCGAGATATCACCGCTTGAGAACCAGTTCCCTCTCCGTAATAGTCGCTAAGAGGACTAAGTTTGATACGTTTCGCACTCCGCAAGTGAGAAACACTGGCAAGGGAGGCTGAGCCTGTCAACTCTGACACTCGCGATAGTTGATGGGCAAAAGTGGTGGGAGAGGGCGTTGTGCGGGTCCCAGAAGGTGTATTAATGGCTATGGAATCAACCATCGCAGATAGATGCTCTCGCGTATACGTATCATATTGGAACTGAAAGAGGCGAAGTCGGGGATCCGTCGAGGGAGGCTGAGGTTGAAAGACGACGGGTGGATTGGGAGTACTTTGGGCTTGAGGAGCTGAACGAGTGGTGACAATAGGTTCCCTCGGCACAGTGAAGGTAAACTGGCAAGCGGCACCCGGATTGCAGTCGTTCGATGAGGACGCTTGGGAAATGCCGGTAGTACCGATAATTGCATCTTCATTGGGGGTAGAAGATGGTGACGGGAACCGGTCGGATAACGGCGCGTCTGTGTGTGCAGTCGGTAGCAGTTCAGCTTCAGGCGGAGAGGGCGGTTCAAACATTCGCTCTAGTGGCAAGGGGGTAAAGATATCCTTCACTAAGCCCTTCTTCCGGCCGGGCGTCTTGGGGAGAAATGGAGTTTTAGGCACATCATCTCGAATTAAGAAAGTTCCAGCGGCATGGTTGGAGAAATTCGTTGATGCAGTTCTGGTTTCAAGATCGTTGCTATTCGTGTGTATGTGGGCTGTAAGAGGAGCCGTGAGTGAAAGCGAATGAGTGCCAAAAGACATATCGTCCTCGTCGCCTTTGTCGTCTCCAGGTTCCAGATCGACCCATTCGTCTTGGAGTTCTTCCGTTTGCCATCCCGGAGCTGACATGGCCTGGCCTTGTGATGCAGAGTTGCGCGGCGACGCGATGGCGGCTACTCCCCAGCTCAACATTACAAGTTGACACGTGACCATAAATGGACTCGACCCTAGAATTCAGTCGTTTTATTCACCCGCGAGTGTTGTGGTCCAGAGTCTGAGTTCGGACCTATGTATTAACTTACGGAATGCATTATCTCAGGCTCACATCTCCCTAAGTGCGTGTCCAAGAACTGGGTATCTGGTCATTTTCCAAGCACAAGGTGACCGATGAGGGACCGAGCGATTGGCAGTCTCCACCTGTCTAGCAAGCCCGCCTACCTCCCAAAGCAGAACATGTTTTGTTACCAGATACCCTTGAGAGAATCCAGCCAATATCTAGGCTTACACAAAGCTGGCACTCATAATGGACGGACAGACCCAGTGACCAGTCGGCACAATAATGAGCCTCCCGAAGATCACACATGCATAGGTGATGGTGTGCAGAAAACCCTGCCGAATCGCGCGCCACAGATGAAACAGTACTGGAGGCGCAGAGTGATAAATGAAGCTCCTTAACATGACAATGGACAAACTCGTACTCGATAGCGAGATGAGATGCCTGCCACATACGCCCCAGATTCTTGGCTTGAATGCCGTTTTTTGACAGCTGGGACGAGTCCTGGGAAGTCACTTGGAGTCAAACCGGTTTGCGTCTAGCTTGGATCCTTGCTAAGATCTTTAATCGACTTCCGGCCTCCGACGTATGTCATTCTCGGTAATAGGGAATAGTGGAGAAATATTATGTCGATCAAAACTCCAGAAATATTCAGTCGAAGTCGGCAATAACAAACTTCTATCAGTGCCGTTGATGGTCATAATGGCAAAAAAGCGCAAAAATGATTGTGCAGTCAGAGAATGCGAGCGCGAGCGCTGTGTCTGAACACGCACAATGACATGCAGCAATTAGTTTTCTAGGCAACATTGTTGGTTCCTCCGATAGCCGGTTTGCGAATTCACAACACGACGCCTCAGCTATGTTTGCACCAAGCGATGTCAAGAACTATTACAACTCATGTCACCATGAGACTGGATCACCGCATGCTGGCAATTTGTTGCGAGCCAAGAATAGCTCTGTAATATAGGCAACTGACCTATCGGACCAGCACATCCATATGCTAGATTGAATCGAGTTACCAGTAATGTCTATAACGTTAGGACCTGAGTTACTATCTCTTCTATGCTCTGACCTGTTCATGGGCAATGACGACTCTCGGATGATCGATAACCCCCCCACTGGTTAACTCTCCCGTCCCAGTCGCTTCAACATTCACCTGGCGGCAGACTGGACCCAACTCTGATCATGACACTTACAGTCAAGTTTCAGAGTCATGGAAGAAAAAGTTGGGCTTAGAAGTCCCACATCTTTAGAACTTCTGGCTATTATTACCTCGGAAGCAAAGCCGCTGATCTGGGGCGCGCACAAAGTACCATATAAGGTGGTCACATCAACATTTCCGTATATCGAAATTATTTCTGTGCGCTTCCGGCCAGTCATTGTGGTTCCAACGACGTCGCTGCCTCAGAATCCAACAAAGAAGCGGATAGCGGATATTTCTGGCGCCTTGATGGCTTATGAGTCCTATCAGCACCATCATGTCCTGACAATGATGATCATATATACATTGATGGTTGTCAATAGTCGGAAAGTACTTGGATTTGCAGGGTTCGACCAAGGAGCAGAAAGCAGAACGTTTGGGCAAAATGACTGCAAATGGGCCATTGATCATTTTAGCCGAGCTCTACCCATTAAACCCAGTTCGCAGTGATCGAGCACTCAACCTTATGGAGTCAGTCAGAACAGGCTGCCGCAACCCTATCTGTCCTTGCCTACGACTTCAATGATTGATATCTGATCCAAAGCGTCAGATGACTGTGTTGGCCCGTGAGAATAAGATATGCCGCGGGCGCCCATAAACTGACACTGTCGTGCGAGATCATCTTGCACAGGATGCAAGCGAATGGGTTTACGACCGACAATCCTTGAAGTTGTCCCTGAATCAAGATTCTGGTACGAAGTGTTTCATTCGTTAATTTCCAGCAAAGATCTTGTATGTCAGCGTCCTTAAGCCTCAGCAGCACACGCAAGGCGTCAAGTAATAACTTGACTACCTCACCACTCGAGATGATTGGTGAATAATATCCCATGGAATGCTGGCTACCTGTCGCGCCCACGGTGAAGGCTTGGTAGTGATAACAATAGCCCCTTGTTCCCATGATCACTCCGACTCGCAGTCAGAGAAAAATGGATGTGTGGCAAGTTTAAGTTTGCGAAGAAGTCGGAGGGAAATTCCTGAGTGAATATTTCGTTCTTCTGTCGAAATTCTATCAAGTTGTAATGATGGTAGAAGATAAACATCCCACCGAATGGCGTCGCAGCAGGTAGATTTTCCTTTGTCCCAGTGAAACGTGTAATGCAAGACACAAGGATAGATGCCATAGGCTCATTCATCATATTGAATCCATCCTCAAATGATCTGTCGAGGCAAGGACTTCCAAAAACGACCCCTTGGAGACTGCAGATTCGAGGGCGGTGCGCGACCCAGTCAGGTGTCCACGAGACAATCCTTTCAGATCCACCGCCCACGCTAAGACAGGATGTCATGGTAGATCATTTTCAAGTGATCTGCCTTGTTGACCTCGCCGATGGACACCGTTATCCATTACCGCGAGGGTTCGGTGACTCGCACCGTGAAGCTCACCTAGTCCGGTGATACGACGATGCGGTACTAGGCAATGTACCAGCAATCGAGCCGCAATTTCCAGAGCGCGCTGAACCAACTCACGACAGCATGTACCGGAAACAAAAAATGCTTGACAGTTGACCACGGGGCAACCTACAATCCATTAAACAAGGTTCGTAACATGACCACACAATCAAGGTAGACTTGGCTAGAGTGCCAACAATCGTTGCCCCATATCCAGGTCCTTTTTGAAAGTACAAGGGTATGATGCAGTGCTCTGTATTTCGGTTTTATTTCTAGATTCGGGAACCCTACCACTGCAGAAAACCAGCGGGCAGAGAACAAAGCGGCGAAAGTAGCCAAAATCCTAAGCTAGAACACTCAACCAATCGCTGGTGTTCAATTGGAAACCTGAAAACCCGTGCTCTGTGACGTCATTGCGATGCTGCTGATGAGGAGCGAGCTGAGACAGCCTTGCAGGGTCTCCTCCTGCACTCACCTCCTTCATGACGACCTACCGAGTACAAGTGGGTAACAGAGTCTAGGGCTTCCACTATAAGAGCTCACTCTCCAGGCGCTAGGTTTCTGGCCTTGCGCCGTCCACCACCAAAGCGCAATTATATGACTTCTTCACGTGTGTTCTTTCGTTACACTTGATCTTGTACTCGTCTTATCATGCAACACCGACTTAGGTTTTGTGGCACGTAAGTAGCCCAACGGTGAATTATAAATAACGATATAAACTCCTTTCAAGAATTCAATCCATCGATTATGCTGAGAATTCAGGTAACGCGACAGTAAACTTTGACAGGGCCTCTGCAGCCAAGACTGCTCTAATGGTGCGTAATCCACTCCTCGGCATGCTACAATCATCTATGAATACGATGTCTATCTAGTTGAACGGAGGTTCCCTGGATGGTGCTACACTTTCAGTTACATCCGACACTATTAAAGAGGATGAAAGGCCACAAGCTGCTGCAGAGGCTGCAGGCGGTGGAATTGATCAATCCGACAAGCCCCGTGCAGCCAGTGAGTCAATTGGCGTTTCTGCTGTAAATGAATGCCGATACATTATAAATGTAGTTGCTGCGGAATATCTTGCGAAAGGCTACACACTCTCTGATAAAGTCCTCGAGCGTGCTATTGAAATTGATCGTATGTGAATCCCCATTTAGTTGGAGACTTTATTTTTCACTTGTATCCTAGGTAAGCAAGGGATCTCAAAGAACTTCCTGCAGTATATCCGCCAGCTTGATGAAAGCTTAGGCCAGCGTGCCTTTGGTCCAGATCATAAAGTCTCAACTGCTGTTCAAGCCAAGGTTGATGAGCAGATCAAACAGGCCAAAGCCCTCGATGAACGAAGGGGGTTCACCAAGATTGCACACGATGTGAGTTGTGTGATAATGCCGTCCTGCCAGATACCTCTTGATTCTGAAGCCAGTTGCGCTAGTATTACGAAAGGGCTATCGCCTCTCCACTTGGCCAGAGGGTGTTAGCTTTCTATACTGAAACATCCAAACAAGTTCATGACATTCACGAGGAAGCCCGCCGTATTGCGCAAGAAGAGAAGAGGAAATCGATGGCGTCTCCAACTACCGCAGAGGGGTCTGGGTCCGCCCCGAACGCCACGTCGGAAAAAGCACCTACCGTGGTTTGACCGTATCCTTGTTATGAGCGTCCACTCGTGAACCTATTAGCGACATTTTCCCTCTGATACTAGGATATTGTGATGACTGACAAGAAGTTCCGCTGTGTTAATTGACCCAATATACGGCAGAGATGTTGTATGCCACATTAAGGCGTGCCGTGTATATCGATCGCTGACAGATCTAGGGATTTGGCACTTTGACGAGCACTAATGGCCCGTCCGTAGGATGTCACGTCCCAAACAGAATTCATTTATGTGTGAGAGTCTTCAGTTATCAGGTCTTCGAATTTTCGACCCAGTAAGGACGTTTCTATACATACAGGGAACAGATAACTTCGAGAGTACAATGTCGCTCACGCTGTAAGGGTGGGTAAGGGCGACATCGACATCAACAATGATTTCAGTTTGGGGACGAGAGATGCCACGGGAAGCCGTGGTTTGCATAAAAAGACGGCACATGCCACCCAAACGCGATTACGAGTATCTACCAGTACCAAGGGCTAAGCAACACATTCCGCAAAAAAACCCTGTCAAACCCTGAGAGCACGAGGATATCAACGGGTGAGGGCGAAACGTGTGGTCCGGCTACCAAGTAGCGCATACATTTCGGGACCCGTCAATGAACGCAGATGTCGATAGGGTCCCCAAACCTCACCGGGCCCACGGTTGCTTGATTCTGCTGTGCGCAAACGTGTTGTTGAGCCGTCAGTTGAACATTTATCCCTGGTCAAAATCGGCCGTTTGATAGGCAACATTTCGAATCGGCCGACTCTGGTTCCAACGTGATCATTGGTTTCTGAAATCTGACCCCATTTAGCATGAAACAGGGCTGCTTATCACTTACACTTAAATCCGTAGGAGTATCAGAACACAAGTCCAGTAGTTCTCCATACCCCCTACGATGACAGACACCCGAGCCCTCAGCACGACGGTGACTTCATCTGGGTCGGATTGGAATGCAGACCAATACAACAACACAGCTTCGTTCGTCTATTCGAACGCATTTGTTGCACCTATCCTTGAACTGTTGGATCCCCGCCCTGGCGAACGTATATTGGACCTGGGTTGTGGAAGCGGAGAGGTCACCGTTGAGATATCCCGAGTCGTCGAGCAGAAGAAAGGCGGGGTAATAGTCGGGGTGGATTTCAGCGAGAGTATGGTAAGCGAAAGGTCTTTTTCTAGTCCATGGCATCCTAACACGGTTGGGTAGATCAATAAAGCGCGTTTGAATGGGTTGAAACATGCCTTTATATCGGATGTTCAGGAACTCGACATACCGGATGAGCTTCCAGAAGCGCAAGAGAGATTCGATGCCGTTTTCAGCAATTCTACTTTGCATTGGTGTAAGAGGGACCCAGAGGGTGTCTTGAGGAGCGTGAGGAGAGTGCTACGCCCGGGGGGTCGCTTCGTAGCGGAAATGGGGGGATTCATGAATTGTATAGGTAGGAGCTGGCCCTTTGGCAGCGCGTCCGATATGTTAAATTTGAGTCTTAGGCGTCAGGACCGCGATACATCGGGTTATGAGGATGAAGGGATATGACGCGACGGCCAGTGATCCTTGGTACTTCCCCTCCATGGAAGATTACGTCAGGGTATTCAAGTTTAGCATGCAGGTGTGATTTACTCTGACGGTTCCATCCAGCTGTTGGTTTCATCTGGCTTTGAACCGACGCATATATCACTTACGCCTCGAGTAACACCGCTCGCGTCCGGTTTGTATGATTGGCTAAACCTATTCGTCCGCCATTCCTTCTTGAAATATCTGTCGGACGTTGAGGCAAAGGAGATCATGGAAGAAGTTGTTGAGCAGTGCCGCGTTGACTGCCAGGATGGAAGTGGGAAGTGGGCAATGGTCTACATGCGCTTGCGATTCTCCGCAGTAATGCACTGACCCGTTATTTATTCTGTATCAGTCTATATGTCCACGGACAGTGTACTAGATAAACTCGGTCTTTAATGCTCCCTCTTATCGTCACGTGATGCGACCCCATTGCCTTCTCACTCTCATGATCGCATCGAAGTAGCAACCCTCGGAAAGGTCTCACAGTTCTTGTGCGCCATCTTTCGTTTCTCTGCACCCGAGCCATGCCTAGACGCAGAGACGTCGCAAATAACTCTGAGACCGTTGCGGATGGGAGCCAAGAAGCCAATGGGACTTCGACTTCATCTGTCGATGCAAGGTCAACCAAGTCATTAGATGTGTCTGTCGTGGCACCAGCTTTGTTAGACATATACTGGGTGAGCAACTCTCTTCATGATACTCTATTGAGTCGTCTCAACTTTCATGTCAGGTTCTTGGACTGGTATTTGGTGGCTGCTGCACGTATGTCAATTCTCGATCTAGGTGTCCGACCATCTTATGAAGTTATAACCTCACCAGGAACGTCTGGTCTTATGAGGAGCTACTGATGATTAATCCCCGTATTGGTACCTGCCCCGCAATTTCATCTCTTGACAAAACGCTAACTCCCATCTCACTAATTCCTATTTCAGGCTCTGCCCTCACTTTTTCCCAAATGCTGTTCATCACGTTACATTCTCTCCCTTCGTTCCTTTCTTTCTCGAAGGCCCATCCTTTACCTCGACTGAAACCCCGCCAGGTTCCGCTTAATCAGTGGGGGCTTCAGGTACTTGTACTAATATCTGGTTCTCTGCTGAATAATTGGGCCTTTGCGTACAAGGTCCCCTTGACAGTCCAGATAGTCTTTCGCTCTGGAAGTGGGTCCCCTTCTTCAACTCTATCCTCTTAAGAGTCAAATCTTCTTTCCCAGGTCTAGCTGTTTCTATGCTCTTCGGATATTTATTCCTCAAGAGGAAATATGCGTTGCGCCAAATCGTAAGGTTACACACTAATAATGATCTGGAGTGACCTTTTATTCATACCGGAAACCCCTAGCTATCAATTGCTGTCGTGACCATTGGTGTTATTCTTGCAACATTGTCGCGGCCATCTTCGGTCTCCAAAGACGCCAAGATCTCATCCCCCCGAACTCCCGAAGAGCTAAGAACTTATGTCATTGGCATACTGATGCTTGTTGTATCCCTGGTTTGCACTGGGCTTCTTGGCCTCCTTCAAGAGAAAACATACCGCAAGTACGGTCCATGTTGGAAAGAAGGAGTATTTTATACTGTGAGTGTTTCCCAATACCCGTATGTGTCAAGTTGTCAAATACACTCAATCATAATGGTATATAGCACGCGCTGTCGTTGCCAATTTTTGTGTTCCTAGGCTCAGATATTACGCAAGGAGTGAAAAGCCTCTCAAATACGTCTTCATGGAGCTCGGCACTGATTTCACATATGATACTCACTGGAAACTTGGTCTCCCAATTAATCTGCGTATCCGGGGTGAATCGTCTGTCCTCGGTAAATATATTTCCCCTCATTTGTCCGTTAAATAAACACTGATTCGTCGTCACAGCAAGTATCCTCGGTGTCTACGCATATCGTATTGACAGCCCGCAAAGCTATTAGCCTGTGTTTTAGTGTCTGGTGGTTCGGCAATGGCTGGAATGCCAAGCTTGCCCTGGGCGCTGTGATGGTGTTTGTTGGTAGCATACTCTATACTACAGGTCCTACGAAGGAAAAACGGCAGTAATCCTATCCGCGACGACCCAAACTCTGAACCTGCCTCGGCTTTTTTTTGCCGGTATCCTGAGAGTGTCTTGGGATTAAGATTGGACTTGTGTTGGACTCGTGGAGTCTTCAGATATCGGTGCCTGAGGTGCATTCCGCGATTCCTCAAAGACGGCATACACCACCTTTGCAACGTATAGTTGAAGGGTTTTGGTTGATGTGGCGCGGTCTCTATGGCCGCCTTTACTAGCGTGCTGCAAAATCGATCAGTGTGTGTTCAAGGAAACATATATTGCAGTCTTACCAAGGAGCATTTCTCATCGAGTGTTCCGAGCCAACAGGGTTTTTCTATTCTATTCGACGATTTATTACGTGGGACTTGATAGCAGTCCACGCCTAACTACGCATACACGCAGTCAGGAATACATAAAGAGTTAGCAGAGTATCCGCAGAGGTTTAGACGTCAACTTCATGTCAGTACGGAATACAAACATGTTGGATTAATTATAGACATGGTTGATGTAAGTCCCGGAGAGATATATATGGCGGTTCTACGAGAAATAAGAGCAACGCCACGCAGTACCATTGCTCGCGAGAAGTTGTCCATCACCGAAGCAATAAAATGAGAGCGTGGACCTCCTAGGTTACAAAAGCACATGCATAGACTTATGTCAGACAGATAAACCTCAATAAATGTCCGTCAGGAAATCAAGTCAACAGGCCTAGGAGCGGCGTCCGCTGTGAAACGGCCGTCATCCCAGCGGAAGCTTTGAGTCTGACGCCACAATCCGGAGGAACGAGCGCACAAACCTAACCCAGGGTAGGCCCTTGTGGTAAAGGACACTCTGCTCGAGATGGAACCAAGGGCAGAGTAGCGACACTGGAAGCTGCGTTGAAAGTCGTGTAATATGGTATCCCCTATAGGTAAGTACGCGTGAGTATAGCAGTTAACGACGCACGAAAGATATTCGCCAACAACGTCCCTCCGGTAAAGATCAAACCAACACACCTCTTTGATATGTCCATATTGATATCTTCCGTTGACTATTGAGAGTACCATCGGGCGGTTGCTAGTTGGTCAAAGGAAAAAAGAGTGGGAAGGCTTTGTATTGGAACCAGGATACGAAGACTGTGCCATCATATTGCCCTTCACCAGGCGATGAAATATGGTGCCTAGGTATGTCGTTGACCCTCCGTGGTTGATTGCATGAGAGTTCGATTTATTCAACGCTGAACTACCCGCCCACCAGGTAACGGCTTCTTACAGCAAGTCGGCAATCCAGAGCCGTTCTAGTGATTATTTGAGAGATGGATGCACATTTGTGTCCACATTTTTTTGGGTCGCGAGAGTCCATTCAGAGACAGGACGCCAGTCATCAACAGGGCCCATGTGTGTGGTACTGGGCGAGTCGTTGATGGATGATGAACATAGAGAAGGTGGGGCATGCTGGTACTCGTTGCTCTTGAAATGACGTCCAGCTCGCAGAGGAAGTCCCGCTGCGCAATAGGCATGTTGGGCGCAAAGTGCTGTAGTACCCCAGAAGGCCTCGCTATCCGGCCGGGGAAAAAACCACTCGGTCTCCATGCTCATAAAGCGCCAAAAAGATAACTGCCACCGGGAGTAGTTAGAAACCCAATGCGGCTAGCTGGCCTTGACTAGTGTCCCGGTATGCCTGAGCGTTGTCGAACAGAATTGATGATTATGCACCGGGCAGCACAACATCGCGTCGTGTTCCCGCTAAGGCAAACAGGCACTGACAAAGTTTATGTGATTCCTGCGTATTCTACGTTGACTCTTTACGGCAGCAGTCCGCAACGATTTCCCGAGTAGATCTTCCTGGGGCCCATGACGACCACATAGAGCCCCGCTGTGCTGATGATTCAATCCAGCGTGGAACCCCATGGTGGATTGTGACAGAGAGAGGCCGTGCCAAATGGAGAGAATTTCGATTGTGCTGGTCGCCGCTGGATTTTCCACGTGTTCCAGGAATACCTTTCGTCGGTATACGCTCGAGCCTGCGACGGTCGAGGGTATGAGTTCAGTAAGGGCTCTGTCGGAGGCCGTGAAAAATATGTTGGGTGATAGCAAGTTTTATTCAGGTGGCGCGCCATGGCATTTTTGAACCTTAAATAACGTTAGCGACTAGAGGCGTGCTCTAGGGCAGAAGTATCTAAGTGGATCGGTATCCTGAGGATTTTAGATACAAGAGGAGGTTCTGTTATGGTCGCATGGCAAGAGTGGTGATTTAAGCTGAGGATATCATTCCGTAGCTCTCGCAGACCTTATAGGTCAAGAGAAGGGAGAAGGTGAGAAGAGCGAGAAAGACACGACTAGCTTCGTAGATAAAGATAAGTTCAAGGAGCACAGTTAGGTTTATATTTAGACCGCCATCCTCTGCTCGTTACCTTGAACGATCGCCGTCGGGGTTTAACGCCGTTGTTGATCTTCCTGTGTCTTCTCGATCTCCAAGTCCAAGGGTTTCGGTGAGGCGCCGGGCAACTAGAGTGGAGCTTACGCACCTGGGGAATTGGCCGGAAAGAGGCAGTTCGGGGATTCAGAGGAATGTACGAGAAGTCCGAATGGCTGCTCATGTGGAGTCACATCGTCGGAGAGTTCTGATGAGGTCCGAATTGAACATCCTTCCAAGCTGTCCGCCGGCCCTCTAAACCAAAAACAGGCAAGGGCGCACCACCCTGGATCACACCTTGGTTGGCAATCTCTCACAGACCCCCTCACAACAGCCCTACCCATAACCACATCGTCCATGACAGTTCCCAGAGACAGATCTGCTCTTGGGCTTGGCATTGAATTCCCCATTTCAAATAACGAGACGGCATCCCTACTTCCAAGTGACCAAGAGACTACTCGCTATGGTTCCGGTGTTTCCAACGAACCAGGCACCAAGTGTCGTGTGCGGACGACCAGAATGGATATCTCCCAGTCAGAGGAAGAAAGGACATTATCGAAGTCGATGCAAGGGCTGTCAAGCTCACTGTCCGTACTGCATTCGTTCACAAAGTCCCCTGTGAACCGGACCTGGCGAAATCTCACTGGAGGATGGTGCGACGAGGTTTCGTTGAGGTTACAGAATTCCGGGAGTGTGGCGAGGGACCATCTTGCTCTGGAGAGGACGTTTCTGGCGTATATGCGGACGAGCCTTGCTATCGCTTCAGCTGGTATTGGTGGGTGTTCTGATGGGCCTGCACCACATGGTTTGTTGACACTCTGCTCCCTTAGCTCTTGTACAGCTATTCAATACCTCGACCAAGGCAGATGCGGAGAAGCTCGAGAGGTATGCTCGTCCTCTCGGAGCGTCCGTGATTGCGATGGGTCTCATTGTTCTTTCCATAGGTGTGTAGGACAAATAATAACGAGGGAAGGGTTGTTACTGATCATGTTCCCAAGGACTTGCTCGTTATTTCACTGTACAGTCTGCTCTGGTCAAGGGAGTATTCCCGGCTGCGAGGCTCAGTGCTATATTTCTGGCAGTTGCTCTGACAGCTCTCGTAACCGTGGTCTTCTCGATACTTGTCACTGGCCGATTGTAATTTTGATGCATTTCTGATGACTTGATGGCCACCTACATCTTTCTTCAAATTTCTTTCAAATTTCTGCACCCTTATCTGCACCCTTATTGGGTTATTTGTCAATTCACTGTATATTAGTACTCATCTGCAATGACGACTCTGATTGCTGAACCAAATGACATAAGCGATCGTCGACTGGTCAACTTGGTCTTCGCCTTTGTGATCCGTTGGTCAACCATCCTGGGAGTCGTGGCTATGTCGTCTCCCTGTCAACATTCGGGTATGGTACTGACAACACAAAGCACTACATTGCGCACTTAATACCCAGTGGTTGAGGAGAATGCCTGATACACGACGGAGAAAATCAAAAACAACCTCATCCACGAAAACTATTGCCGACGCCTCCACTCCAGGTGGCATATCCATTGGTGCACAAGCCTCGCAGACTGTACGCACTCTCCTGCTCTCGGCTTTCAATGAGTTGAATGAAAGTGTGACTACAGGTACTCAGGAAAAATGCTCTGCTAGTCTCTGCTGCAATCACTGGGCTTATACTCTTGGTCATCTCTGCTTGGAATGGCAGCGGCAAACTCTGGAGTTCAACATTACCGGACACCTGGAAAGCAACTGTGCCGGGCAAACGACATACATCACCCTTCTTCGTAGCAGACTTGCCGGGGAAAGGTAAAGGTCTGATAGCCTCGCGAAATATCAAGGTGTGTTTAGCTCAACGGCGCGCAGCTGCGGAAAGGCTGAGTTTCACCTTAGCAAGGCGAGCTCTTGTTACGCGAGGAGCCGTTGTTTGTAGTCCCTCGTCAGAGTAAGTCATGGTGATTTTCATCTCGTTGCCGCCCCCTTGCGGAGAAGATCTATTAGTGAAGAGTCACACTGATGATGGTTGCCTTCAGTCTCTTCGTCTCCGACTACACTTATCGGCGGGTTGCTGGCCAAACTCAGTAAAGAGGAGCGGGACGCATTTTTTAACCTCTCCTATGTCAATTTCCCCAGGCACCTGGATCCAGATAAGCATCAGGATGAGGTTGCTCTTGCGATCTTCCAGACGAATGCAGTAGCGGCAGGCGATGGGGTCGGCATATTTCCCAGGATGGCGAGAATCAATCATGGTTGTTCAAGTGCCTTTAACGCCGTTTATACTTGGCGGGAGAAGGAAAATGCCCTCTATGTCCATGCGCTTAAGAATATTAGTCAAGGACAAGTTCGTATATTCCGATTTCCGTGGAGAAGAAAAGAAGCAGGAAGATTAACATTGCGACAGGAATTGCTCACTAGTTACACAGATTCAAAGAGATCGAGACATCATCGCCGGTATGTGATGAGTTTCTCGCCTAATGTTAGACAGCGGATGGCAGAATAATTTCGTGGATTATTCAGAGCCTTCCTTGCGGAGCAGTATGGCTTTGAATGCCGGTGTAGCGTATGCTCATTGCCAGAGGTAGAGTCTCGGGCTTCAGACGAAAGACTGGAGGCAATTTCAGAAGCGTACGAACGATTCGCCACATGGGGTGACGGCCGCATCAGTGGAGCCGAGGCGATCGCACAGGTACAGAAAATATGGGAGTTGGAGGATGAAGAAGGCTATTGGAGCGAACGTGGCAGACTTGCAGCTGATGCGGCTTGGGTGGCAGCCTCCCATTCAGAGTGAGCATGTTTCTCAGAAACTGTGGCACGTGAGGCTTAATCGGATTGATGTTAGTGCCGCTGCGACGCAAGAGTGGGCAAAGATCGCGGTGGAGTGGTTCTCGTACGAAGTAGGATCCGATAGCGACCTGGTGGCCGAGATGCGCGCGATTGCAGTAGAGCCTAAGGATCATCCTGCGTGGGCCACGCGCAAGGGGCTCAAAGTGGGGGGCCTGAGCCATGTGTGATAGGTAAACCATGGGGATATATTTGGATTGGTGGATCAATGGTGTAAGAAAATGGAACGATGTGGATCTGGATCGCATACTGCTACAGTGTAAGACCAGAGAAAGCTAGATGAGTGGGTCACTCATGACAGGTGTCTAGCACCCGGTGCAGTTGCAGTTGCGGAGGAGGGAGGCAGGCAATGTGACAACGGGCACAGTGCCGTCTAGCGTGGGAGAATGGTACCGTGGAATGTGATTGGGATTTTCTGAGAGATTTGTGTTGTGGGAGGAGGAAATGCGTGAGAAGTGATCCGACAGGACCTCCGGGGCAAACAGCCGAGAGCAAAACACGACATCTGCGCTAGCACCGAGTTCGCTGTCATCTCTCTCACCTACTTCTTCCATCATCTCTGCCGCTCTTCCTTTTTTTTCTCTCCTCTCTAAAAAAACTCGCCACAATTCAAGCCTGCCATACATAGAGGCGAGCTGCAACCCCTCTTTCCTTTGGTATTTTCTCGTCCGCTTCTCTCTCAGCCATGTCAGTGTCCAATCGTACCACTTTTCAAGCTCTTCCGTTTGCCTTCCACTGGTCGGCAATGTCATCTACCTCAACCTCTGATATCGTCATCCTCGCTCTGGGCGTCACCCTTGCCGCTGCCTACCTCTTCAGAGACCAGCTGTTTGCAGCCTCAAAACCCAAGGTCGCCCCTCTAGCCTCTGCTGGTAACAAGACCGCCAATGGCAGTGGAAACCCAAGAGACTTCATTGCAAAGATGAAGGAGGGGGTGTGTAACATACATTTCTTTCTCTTCTCTGTGTCGGGCCACTGACACGACATCATTTCCTAGAAAAAACGCCTCGTGATATTCTACGGCTCGCAGACGGGTACTGCAGAGGAGTATGCTATTCGTCTGGCAAAGGAAGCCAAGTCGAAGTTTGGCCTTGCCTCGCTCGTCTGCGACCCCGAGGAGTACGATTTCGAGAACCTCGACCAGCTCCCTGAGGACTGCGTCGCTTTCTTTGTCATGGCTACTTATGGAGAGGGTGAACCCACCGACAACGCTGTTCAGCTCATGCAGAACCTCCAGGATGACTCGTTTGAGTTTTCCAATGGTGAACACAGACTAGATGGCCTCAAATACGTTGTGTTCGGTCTCGGTAACAAGACTTATGAACACTACAACCTCATTGGCCGCACCGTTGACGCACTTCTCACCAAGATGGGCGCTAAGCGTATTGGAGAGCGCGGCGAAGGCGATGATGATAAGAGCATGGAGGAAGATTATCTGGAATGGAAAGATGGCATGTGGGAGGCCTTTGCCGCTGAATTGGGCGTTGAGGAGGGTCAGGGTGCTGATAGCGCCGATTTCGCGGTTTCCGAGCTCGAGTCACATCCCCCTGAGAAGGTCTATCTTGGTATGTGTCCAGCTTCAGCGGGCGTCAAGTTGAATGACTAACCAGTATCAGGTGAATATTCGGCCCGTGCCTTGACTAAGACCAAGGGTATCCACGACGCCAAGAACCCCTTCCCGGCCCCCATTACCGAGGCTCGGGAACTCTTCCAATCGACCCGCGACCGCAATTGCGTCCATGTTGAACTCAATATTGAGGGATCCGGTATCACCTACCAGCACGGCGATCATCTTGGTGTTTGGCCTACCAACGCGGAACTTGAAGTTGACCGCCTCCTGTGTGCACTTGGCTTATACAATAAGCGTGACACTGTTATCGGCATCGAATCTTTGGACCCCGCCCTCGCCAAAGTCCCGTTCCCCGTTCCCACCACCTACGGCACTGTCCTCCGCCACTATATTGATATCAGCGCTGTTGCCGGCCGTCAGATTCTCGGATCCTTGTCCAAATATGCTCCCAATCCTGATGCTGAGGCCTTCTTGAAGAACCTCAACACCAACAAGGAGTTCTATCACAAGATCATCGCTGAAGGTTGCTTAAAACTCGGTGAAGTTCTTCAACTTGCAGCTGGAAACGACCTCTCTGCTGTCCCCACACCCGAAAACACGACCACCTGGGCCATTCCCTTCGATCTCATCGTTTCCGCCATCCCCCGTCTCCAACCTCGGTACTACTCCATCTCTTCCAGCCCGAAGCTCTACCCCAACTCGGTCCACGTCACCTGTGTTGTTCTCAAGTACCAGAACATTCCCAATGACAATGTCAGGCAGAAGTGGTGCTATGGTGTCAGCTCTAACTTCCTTTTCAACCTCAAGCACGCGGTCAACAACGAACCTGTTCCCTTTATCAATGACAACGGTGTTGAACGCGTCAGCGTACCCAAGTATCAGATCGAAGGTCCCCGTGGCGCATACAAGATCGATAACGTGTACAAGGCACCCGTCCATGTCAGGCGTTCGACCTTCCGTTTGCCAACAAATCCGAAGAGTCCGGTGATTATGGTTGGTCCTGGAACTGTAAGTTGTCGTAACGATGTTTTCTAGATCATGTTTCTGATGACATCATTCAGGGTGTTGCACCTTTCCGTGGGTTTGTCCAAGAACGTGTTGCACTCGCTCGTCGCTCCATTGAGAAGAATGGTCCTGACGCTCTCGAAGACTGGGGTCGCATTTCTTTGTTCTATGGCTGCCGTCGTGACAATGAAGACTTCCTCTACAAGGACGAGTGGCCGAAGTACATTGAAGAATTGAAGGGTAAATTCCAGATGTACTGTGCCTTCTCTCGCCAGAACTACAAACCCGACGGAAGCAAGATCTACGTCCAGGATCTTATTTGGGAGCAACGGGGGCACATCGCTGATGCTATCCTCAATGGCAAGGGCTACGTGTATATTTGCGGTGAGGCAAAGAACATGGCCAAGCAGGTTGAGGATGTTTTGGCGAGGATCTTGGGTGAGGCCAAGGGTGGATCTGCGGCTGTTGAGGGCCAGGCAGAAGTCAAGCTCCTTAAGGAACGCTCAAGACTCATGCTTGACGTTTGGAGTTGAAGGGATAATTCAATGTCGACGGCTGTTACGATTGTTATGCTTGCTTTTTTTTTTTTCAGTGTAGACAAGTTACCCCATGGATTAGTTACCTCTTAATGGGCAACGCGGATTGAGCGTCGTCGATGGTTGGGTTGTCTCAGCAGTCTCATACTTATAATCTTTATATTTGTTTATCACCTCTCAAATATATCGTGTGCATGGATTGCCACAGAGATGGGAAAAAAGGGGAGAGATGACGGGGAAGAGCAGAGTCGGAAGAATCCGAAAAGGTGACCTGCCGAGGCGGGTACGTCTTGGTTCGTGTCCATGTTGCCAGTGAGGGCAATCCTTTCTAGACGTCTCGTCACTCGTTCATATCCACTAACATGGACCAGACATAGCTCTAACCGACCTACAGACAATCAGGCACGCAATCTCCTAGACCAAGAAAAATCGGAAAAGGACCTCCCGACAACTGAAAGCTCCTCCATCCCTCTTGCACCACCGCCTCCTTCCCAGCCTCGAGAACAATCGGGACCTCAACCGTCATCGGCTGCCTCATCTTCATCCCCTGCTTCTTCTTCCACGTCAACCTCAAAGTCTGAATCTACTTTTAATCAACCCGACTCTCGGAAAAACCTCTCGGCGTACGATTTGGATGTCGTCAAACAGCGCATTCGGGAATGGACGGACCAGGCTGCCATCACACTCCGAGAACGCGCGGATGACTTTACAGTCCAGACCAAGTCGACGTTTTCGCAGCTTGGTGTGCATTTGAACAAGATGACGGGGTATGAGGAGATCGAGGCTTTGAAAAAGGGAGTCGTTGAGCAAGGTTTGTTTATTCAAATAATGTCAGGGATTTCTATTCAAAAGCTTCATGAATTTTGTAGAGGAGAAAATCAAGCTGACTAGACAAGCCGCTAAACAAGCGAAGCTCGCATACGAACAAGCTGTTGTCCAACGCTCAAATTCACAACGCGAAGTCAACGAGCTTTTGCAGCGGAAATCCCTTTGGACGGACTCGGACGTTGGGAGGTTCACGACACTTGTTCGTCAGGATCATTTATATGAGCAGGAAGAGGCTCGGGCAAAGGCTGCGGTGGATGAAACGGAGGCTGCTGTCGAGCGAGAGTTTACGCAACTCATGAGGTCCATTTTGGCTAGGTATCATGAGGAGCAGGTGTGGTCTGATAAAATTCGGAGCGCGTCGACGTATGGGTCACTTGCTGCTCTGGGACTCAACTTGATTGTGTTTATTTTGGCGATTGTCGTTGTGGAACCTTGGAAGAGGAGACGGTTGGCCCAGACGTTTGAGGCCAAGATTGAGGAATTGAGTGTGGAGAATGCGGCAAAGTTGGAGGGAAGTATGAAGGAGATTGGAGACAAGTTTGTGGAGCAGGAGAATTTGTTGTCGAAGGTCCTTGAGGAGATTGGTGGGTTAAAGGAGTTGAGGAAGGAGGGTGTGGCTATGCAGAGGGCCGTTGAGGAGAAGGAGGAGGAGGATCAGGTGCCCCTCAAGCAGACCATCGAGATTCCCCTTCCTGCAGACAAAATCCCGTATATCTCGATTCCAGGTGTACCTTTGACCTTGCCGCAGCGGACATTCGAACTTGCAGCTGTCGGTCTTGGAGCATTCGCGTTTGGTGTGATTGGTGCTATGTACCTTGATTAATCTACATTCTTTCGTACAATTACAATTGCTTCCCCTACGAAGTCGTTAATATATAGACCAGTTTTACCGAAAGATTAGGATACACGTCAGATATTGGTGCTGCGATAGACTCTGCAATGCACTCTGGAAGCCACATGAATGAAACCTCAACGTAAATGCGTGAGTCGACTTACCGTTCAAAGAGAATCTCGCCTTCGTGGCCCGACATGGAACTCGCTCTCCATTCTCCAACGTTCCATTTCTTCCATCCCCATCCGTCCTTAATCTTGAATGTACGCTGTTAAATCGGTTTATACTTTAAGAGGTAAGAGCGTACCTCCGGCTTTTTGTGCGGTGCTAGAACAACCAGCCACCGAGCTTTGTAACTGAGTGTACAGAGTAATGTGAAGAGCGCGGAAGGGTTCTCTAGAAGATGTAGGGCGAAGGAACAGATGACCATTTCGATGCTGGAGTAGGGTTCCTGACGTGAGAGGACCTTAGGCACATTCTGCCATTGGTCATTGTCCTTGTGTTCCTGGTTCTGGTTCCGATCGTTGAGCGGTGATGCAGGTTTGGGGTTCTGAAGTTTAGAAAGATCAGAAACAAAGGGAGGCAGCTCGCCTTCCGCAATATCGCTGAAAGAGAGGGGTGCGCAGGGAAGGGAGGTGCGGTCTTTGTACGCTACCGAAGTGAACTGATTGTAGTACGTGATCAGTTGGTAGTTGCAACGGGATGAGAACCGGGTCAGCTTACTGGATCTGCGGCTATAACAAGCGGTGTTGGAAAGTCTGGTCCAAGAGGGATGATAAATGATTGGTGTTTCTTTGTTAGTGTGACCTGACTGATAGCGTTAAGGTCCCTATCTTGGGAGCTGGTGCCGTACGTTCGTTTGCACGCATCTAACCATTCATGGAATGCGACCGTTACTTCGCCGCTTTGATATGTGTAGCCAGGGTTGAAGTTGTATGAGCGGCGATGTTGAAAGACGGGGGGCGGATTTGGAAGGGTTGATATCTTACCTGCCTGAGGTCGTAAGTCAGTGTTCTGGAATTTGGTGGCGTGAGGAAAAGGGTAATGAGTGTACCGCAAGCCATGTCGAATAAAAGAACGTTATTGGTATCTTCTCGTGAAGCGATTTCTGAGGCTTCTTTGGACCACCATCTGACACAAGATGAGGCATTCTATATGTTTCTCGCGGAAATAGGGACTTACTTGCTCAACCATGCAAAGATACACAGTCGTACACCAGGATAATGTGGATTACGATACGTCGATCCGACTTTCTTGTAATACTGGTATTCACCAATTCCGTATGTACGAACAGAGATACGAATAAGGAAGACGGACCTCAGCTATTCCATACTCGCCATAGTTGTCCCGCATAGATGACGAAAGGTTGCCGGTGACGGTTGTACGATCACCACGGGACATTGTTGATTTTGCAATATGGTGCTGATGGAGATGGTCCAGGTATGTTTTGATGTATGGACCAGGGGAATGTGCGCGAACGAGGGAGGAAGACGGAAAGATTGTGATCTGCTCCATGTCTATCGCAGAACAAATTGGTGGGTTCCCCGGATTTTTCCCGTCAGGTCCTGGTACCCGAGAACAGGGTTAAGCTGAGGAAGATGAGGGGGTGGAAATAAATAAGGAATCAAGAGCGTATGCTAAACATGAATTCCAGCGCAAGCTTGGGGACCAGAACGGCGAGCAACCTCGGACAACTGTGCATCTCTTGTGCACGTAGCCTGGTCTGGTCGGATAGTGGCCACAAGCGCGGGTCAGCGAGTTGCCATAATCAGGGACTGGACCACAAGGGTCCCACGCTTTCCTGCTCTATGTCGCCCACTGTCTCTAAGTCCGCTTGCATTCCACCCGTGATTTCCTTCCATCTCGTATACATACACGGTTCGCGCCTCTAGAACCACGAACCAGTATCCCTGGACAGTTATACATGACTTCGTTTATCATCCAGTCGCACGTAGACCGGGACCCGGCGCCGTCGTGGAGCCAGGACGATACTTGTGCCTTTTGTCGGATTGTGCAGGGAGCTGCGCCTGCGGTCAAGTTGTATGAGGATGACGAGGTTATGGCAATACTTGGTGTGTTTTTATGTTGATATGCTGTGGCTAGAGAGTATTGATGCAGGTGCGGGTGTAGATATTCTACCGTTGAGACCCGGACATACACTTGTGATACCCAAAAAGCATATTTCAAGGTTGTCGGATCTACCGCCGGAGCTGGCTGCAGCTGTTGGGAGAGCTGTTTCGAGGGTTGCACGTGCGTTGACTGAAGGTGAATGCTACTCGTTTATGGCCGGAAGGGCGGGACTGACGGTGGTGTTAGCCACGAGGAACACTGGTTTGAATGTCGTGTGCAATCAGGAGTATGCTCAGGCAGTTCCACATGTGAGTGCTTCGTCAATTGGGTGATTAAGATGTAGTTCTCATTGGATACAGGTACACTATCATATTATACCTGCTCCCATCTTTGAATCTATGGGTGACAGTGCTACAAAGTCGAGAAGAAAGCCTTTGCAAAGTATTGCGCCTCTATCGAAAATGGAGATGCACCAGAGAGAATTCGAGTCCCGGGAGGAACTGGATGAGGAGGAGGGGCGAGTGTTAGCAGAGAAAGTGCGGGCACGACTATGAGCGCAACGGCGAGAAGTGGGCATTGGACTGGCGGACATGTTTCTTGTATTTATGCCATAACCCTGGCACATTTATTCCATAACACGTCGCGTGACTGTAATCAAACGCGTCCTGTCACACTCTATCATACATCCACTCCATGTCTGCTCAACGAGAACCGATGGAAACAGACGAACCCGTCCAACAAGTCGAAGAAAATGAAGTTGAGGAAGAAGGGGTGGGGGAAGAGCCGCAGGAAGAGGAAGCAGAAGTAGAAGTCGAGGAAGAAGAGGCGGAAGGTGTGGAAGAGGAGGAAGAGGAGGAAGAGGAGGAAGAAATTTCGCCGGACAAGGATCAACTAACAGAAGAGTCTGCACCGGTGAAGAAGAAACGCCAACGGAAAGGACCTGCTCCACTGAAACGAGAGCCTGGGAAGTCGTTGCTTCCGTTCTCCAGGGTGCAGAAGATTATCAAGGCGGACAAGGTGTGTTGGCTTCCGCGAGTGGTGTTCCATATACTTATCGCTGTGCAGGAGATACCAGTTATTGCAAAAGACGCTGTGTTCTTAGTTTCCCTTGCGACTGAGGCCTTTATTGCGGAATTAGCGCAAGCTGCACAGAGAGTGGCAGAGAAGGAGAGGCGAACGACGGTGCAGCAGAAGGACATTGGTGTGTATTCTCTGGCACGCGTTTGTCCTTTGACTCAAGGAAACGTAGCTGTCGTTGTACGAAAAGCAGACGAGTTCATGTTCCTTGAAGGTATGAATATCCGCCCACTATAAGTCCAATGACTCGATGTCCTTTAGATCTTATCCCGTGGATAAGCTCGGAACCAGAGAAGAAGCGCGGCAAACCAATACCCCCAGCACCTAGCGTTAAGTCAGGCGGGCCCACCCTACTGGATCAGTTTGTAGTGTCGAGCAAGGATAGAAAAGATGGAGAGGAGAGAATGGATGTAGTAATGAACGAGGACGGGACGATGTATGCTGTAGGCGAGGCGAATGATTAACCTACCCACTACCACAACACGTCCGGTCCGGACATTCCGGGAGGATGATGGCATAAGTAATGTCACCCATTCCCATCCTCACATGCACATCTCACCCTGTCCACCATGAAAATCGTCACCACCTTCCACCACCCGTCTTCTGTCTTAGCATCCCTCAAATGTAGACTCTCTGCCCGCGACGTCGAGCACCTCGTTGTTGCAAATTTGAATAGAATTCAGGTGTACTCGCTTCAGCCTACCGGCGTCAACCAGGAATGTTCTCTTGAGATCTATGGCAAAGTCGCAGCACTCAAGGCGATAGCGATACCTGTATGTTGCGGCTGCCTTGCGCGTATATGCGCACTTGGAGTCACTGGATACTGACGTTACCCCCAGACTTCAACGCGCTCTAATCTAGTCGTGATGCTTGCTCATCCAGACCCAGAACTCATCTTTCTCTCATATGCTGAACTAGAGGATGGTTCTGCAGAGCTCCAACCAACTAAACAAATTTCGCTGTACGAGCGAACGCCGAGACCTGCAGAATTCTTCAATGATATCCTCGTGCATCCCTCTGGAAAGCTAGCAGTCGTGAGCTGCTATGTTGGTAAGCTCAAGATTATCAATCTCAAGGCCGGGAGATATGAGAACGACTTCGACGTTTCGTGGGTCTCGTCTCCAATGTTTCCATATCCGAACTGAACTTGGTCGTGGCGTCATAGATTACCTGAGCTCAATGTGTTTTCACTCTCGTTTTTACCACTTCCAGAAGACGAGTATGCACTCGCAATTATCCATTTTGACCACCAACAACGCATACAACTACTCGCTCGCGATATTGAGCTTGAGGATTTGCAGCTATCTACCTTCCCTTCCACCCAGTTACACTCCACCATGATCTCAGACAGGATTTTCCCCTACCCAACCGATAACCCGCCGAGACTCGTTCCCGTTTATCCTCAAGAGGACGACGAACGCATCAAATCACAGGATCAATTCCTCGGAGGTGTGCTCGTCGTGGGAGGGAAGAAGGTTTTGTTGCATGAGTTAGTGAATAAGGAGGGGCAGGAGAAGCAAAAAGGGAAGCGGAGGCGGCTAGAGGATAAGAAAAAGAGCAAGGATCCACTTGAGCTGGCAAAGGCGCGTGAGAAGGAGGCGGAGAGGGAAGGAAGGCGGAGGAAACCAAGAGCGAACGTTGCGTGGCCGTGGAGCGACATCGCTGCGTAAGCACCTCATATTTTTATGCTCGGGAGCCTTCGTCTGAGGTTTGATATTAGCTGGTGTTCCATCAATGATGAGCCTTCAAGGTTCATCCTTGGAGATTCATATGGAAGGCTGGCACTCCTATCGTTAGACAATCTAGAAGACTTAGGCCTCGTACTCATTCCTCTGGGAGAGGTGAGTAACACACAATCACCTACTAGTCAGCTGTTCAAAGTACCTTCCTCCAGACATCACCACCGATGACTCTCACGTATCTCACAAATCAAATCCTCTACGTGGGATCACACATGGGAGATTCCCAGCTTGTTCAACTCACCCCGACTCCCAACGCGTTCGCTGATAAGCCGACTTTGCCTATCCCGTTAGATATCCACACAGTCCCATCCACTTCGTTCGATGTGTCTGCGTTTAAGAAAGGCAAAGGGCGTGCTACGAGTCCGGATTTTGATTCTATGGAAGTCGATGAGGATGAGACGGTCTCACCTCAGGCATCAGGTAATGTCATCGCAACGAAGGGGTCTTATTTGAGCGTGTTGGAACGATTCAAGAATATTGCACCGATTATTGACGCCTGCTTGGTTGAGACTGAAGGCGGCCAGGTTGGTGTGTTCACTTCGTCTGGCAAAGGAACGTCGAGTTGATGATGCCCTGGCAGCGCCAGATTGTTACATGCTCTGGAGGAAAGAATACCGGTTCTATCAATGTGGTGCGGAACGGTGCCGATTTCCAGGAGATTGTGAACATTCCTGGGCTCCCATATGTGACGAAGATTTGGGCCGTTAAATCGAGGCTGGAGGATGCGTGAGTAATTCATCGGAGTTATATCCTCCGCTACTCGCCTTGACTTTGACGGCACTCACAGGACGGATTCCTTCCTGCTCATCTCGTTTTACGATTCGAGTCAACTCATCAAGATCAACGATAACGGAGGCGGTCTAAGTTTCTCTCCGCTGGACAATAGCGCGATGAAGGGACTCATCACTAATGAACCCACCATCGCTTTCGCTAACGTCGCACAACGAGTTAAGGGACAAAATGGAAAAGCGAGATATATGAACTCTTCTTTGGTTGTGCAAGTCACTGGTAGTGGAGCTAGCTTGCTGGAACTGGATGAGGGTCTCCAAGCTTATTCGCAGATTGATCGATGGGACGTCAAGGCAAACACTATTGACGATCCCTTAGCTGAGGTGGTTTCTGCGAGCATCAATTCCAGTCAAATTGCTTTGGCAGTCAGCGGTGGTAAACTTGTGTTGCTCAGTATCACAGAGGGCAAACAATTGCGAGTTGTTGTGTGGGTGTCTGCGTCATGTTTAACTATTCGCAGGAAACTGATGATGTGCGGCTTGTAGGTCGACGTTGAAGTCTCATCGACTGCCCGAGATCTCAGCTATATCGTGTACCCCACTAAACCCCACCCGCGCCTTCTCCCAATACATCGTCGTATCCTACTGGGAATCAAACACAATTGAAGTCTTCACACCCTCCGACGCAGGCTTCAAATCTGTTTGCAAAACATCTCCCTTACCCTCTCTCGTATCTTCCCTCCTCTTTTACAATTTTGGCTCAGATCACGGCTCCAAGGGACCTGATCATCATCCATACTTGCTCGCTGGATTAGGTGATGGGTCGGTTGCGACGTTTAGTTGGCACGAGCAACAGTTGAAGGATCGCAAGATTGTGTCGTTGGGACATGCGCCTGTTGCTCTAGTGCCATGTGCGGCGGAGGGCGCGAGGGCTGTACTTGCGGCCGGGAACAGGGCGATTGTATTTGCGCACGAGAGGAATAGGCTTGTGCATTCGCCAATTTTACTCAAGGTAATTTTTCACATTTTTCTCTGTATGTCTCTTTGGGCAGTCTCAGCTGATGATTTTCTGTATGTACTAGAATATCGTTGCCGCAACCCTTGTCAGCAGTCCTTTGCTGCAGGCCTCGCTGGTTATCGCGAGTGAGGATGGATTGCATTTTGGGAAGATCCAGAACTTAAACAAGTTGCATATACGCACGGTTCGACCCCCCTCTCATTTGGGTCATGTTTGACAACTTATGCTGGTTGCAGATTCCGTTTGGGTTGGATAATCCTCATAGAATTGCTCACCAAGCTCTGTTGAACGCATTTGGCGTCGCTTTTCTTCGTACAGAGCCCGCAAGGGTTGGCGATGTCGAGTCATTAAGCAGCTCCTTCAAACTCCTTGATGATTCTACTTTTGAGGGTGACGTATCTGGTTTCTATTCGCCTTGTACTCCCGCTGACTTGGGCTCCCAGTACTCGCACAATTCAACTGTGACCCAGACGAGGAAGTTACTTCCGTCATGCCTTTCTCGGCCACGATCAATGACGTCCTCACACCTTTCTTCATCGTTGGCACATTCATTTACCACCCTGAGGAAACGGAACCCGAAACTGGCCGCCTGCTCCTCATTTCTGTCTCAATAACTAATAACCCGCGCAATATACGGCAAGCATACCAACTCTCCCTCGCGGCTTCGACCCAAGTCAGGGGATGCGTCTACGCCCTCGCGTCTGTCACCGATGCCAGGGGTAAAAACAAAATTGTCGCGGCTGTCAATTCGGCCATCTTACTCTTCCAACTTGATATTGACACGAACGTATTCCCGGTTGGGTTAGAGCTTCAAAAAGTGACGGAGTGGAATCATAATTATCTTGTGACGAGCTTGGGGTCAGCTGGTGATCATGTGTTTATAGGTGACCAGATCAGTTCGGTGTCGCTATTGAAAGCCGAGGAGGGCAAGTTCCAGACGGTTGCGAGGGATTACGGACCACGCTGGCCTATCTCTATCGCGGCCATTGATGAGAGGAATGTTATCGGAGCTAATGTAGGTTTGACCCCGGTTGTCACTGATTTGTTTCAACTGACCTTTAATTAAGGACGCGTTGAATTTGTTCACCTTCACACTTTCTCGCAACCTTGGACGAAATGTGCTCGATTGCACGGGAAACTATCATGTTGCCGATCTGGTAACGAAGTTCATCCGAGGTGCGTGCCTCCAGATGGGTTTATGGAGAGGCGACTGAAATAGCGTCCGCATTTTTAGGCTCTCTAACCACGACGGACCAGTCTGAGGAACTAGCCTTGAAACCAGAAGAACTCTTTTTCACCTCTTCTGGTCGTATTGGTGTTGTTGTGGACGTGAAAAAGAACGATGTATCGTTGAGCCTCACGGGGCTGCAGCGAAACATGGCTGCGGTTCTTCCAGCCGTCGGTGGGACTAGTCACGCGAGGTACGTTGCCCTCTGGCCTGGCCTCTTCATGTCTGAAGCTATTGTCAGATTCCGAGCTCCGAAGAGTACAAGAGGTCGTAGTGACGCTGACCAAGCATCCTTCGGTTTCCTTGACGGCGATTTTATTGAACAAATGCTCTCACATTTGGATTCTCCGGACACGCTCAAGCAAATCTGGCAGGGACAGAGTGAGCCGGAAAAGCTATCCGTCTCCGTGGACGAGATGCGGCGGTTGCTGGAGGATCTACAAAGCTATCATTGATGAGCAGCTACAAGAAAAAATATGATTGGAGAGTATCAGGGATAATCATCATGGACCAAACGTATTCTGTATAGCATTTGGTGTATCATCATTATTGTGCAAACGTGTTGTAATACATGGGGTGGGGCCAGGCAGTGTCCAAGAGGCTAACGAAAGGGACAAATAAAAAGGCGGCACTTGACGCCGTAAGGGTATAAAACTCGAACGCGGCCATCGGAACGATTCGATGGCAAAAGAGAAAAGCCGAGGCAGTGGAAGAAGAGGAGTGCTTGGGCTCTGGGATATGGTAAATAAATGGTTAGACATTTACCGACCAATGGTCGAGAAGTGGTAACGGATTGATCGCCACAAAGACAAAGTAAACTCTTGTGTGTGTTGTTGGGTGGTATCAAAATGCCCTTGGTCAATGTCGACGGCAGTGGGCGGAGCGAAATAGAATCCAGAAATGAGAACGAGGTAACTAAAAACGTCCTTATAAGGATCAGCTGCAAGATAAAGTAGCCGGGAGACCTACCTCAAGATGAGGATACTACCACGATGGTAATTGCTCTTCGCCTCGATATAGGTATATGTCATCAAGAACATGGAGAGGATTAGCGTGATGACGTCCCAACGCGGGAAGATGAGTCTGGAGATCGACAAGACAATTATCAGTTGCGGAGGATACGAAGAGGAAACCGGAAGAGACATACGTGAAAGTCTTGGCGACTTCACCCATGTTTACAGGGTCATACCAAGCGGAGAACGCAACCATAGCCGGAATTTGCAGTAAGCAGACTTGGAGAGCATATGCGGAACCAATTTCCATGCTAAGTAGACACGCCGGTGATTACTTAGTCGAGTTACTGACCAATGAGAGTAAGAAAACACGTACCTAAGCGCAATGTTTCCGTTCAAGGCAAACGATATGGCGTTCATGAATTCGGTCGTATTAGGAACGAGGGCAAAGAGCGTGACTCCAAGGAATTTTTCATCAATTCCCGATCCCTTGAGGACGACATCCACAACATCAATGAGCAACTCTGTAAACCTGGGTTAGCGCAAAAGCGCATGCTCCACGAAAGCACTTCCAGCACTTACCGGCAATAACCGCGTACAACGCAGTACACCCAAGCAACACACTTGCACTCGTCGTCCGGCTCCATGAAGGCGCATCATGCCCGCCATGTCCACCACCGTGCGCACCATGTGCTCCTGCACCACCCTCACCGTCCACGCCCGAATGTCTCATCAACCTCGCCGGGCTCTGTGCAGCGGTTTGTTGTTGGTGTCTCAACGCGCTAACAGTAGCAACCGCAACTGCTCTCGTGAATTCGTCCGTTGACATTGGGCCGGGAAGCTGGACATTGTCTAAACCGGTAGTTTTAACCGCGTGATTGACACTTTCGAGGACAGGTGCATAAGCAGGTTGTTGAGATGTTGCAGCGTATGAGATACGCCTTGGGAAAGTCGGCGATGGCGGATTAGGGCGTAGTAGACCTTGGTTTTGGCCATGACTCTGTTGGCCCTGTTGGGTTGCTCCTGCTGCACTCCCTTGGGATGATTCGCGCAAGTGGGATTCCGTGCGAGGTGATGTAACGGCACCGATGTTCAAAGCGGCACTTGACTTTCGGTTGAGTGTACCTTGTTGTTGAACGCTTGTGGGTTTGTTGTACAACGAAAATCTGTGATGTGCTGGGAGCTCCGAGGGATGTAAGAGTTGTTGGGGGTTTTGCCAGATTTGGGTTGCATGAGTACGGAGGGAGAACCACAATCCGACCAGATATGACTAAAAGTAAGGGTCAAAAAGCTGCCGCAAGTCAGCGAGGATAAGATACGTACGAAGAGTAAGATGGCAGCGCAGAAGTACATCAAACTCTTTACTGTTGACTGGTAGAAAGGGTCGTCAACAGGATCAGGATGCTTGTAGTAGCAATGGTCACAGATCCACGGCGCATTTTTGGGTGTTTTGGGTGTGGAAGGGCAGCCCGTGCAGACGAGCTGGAACTGGCGAAGAGACTGGGTCAGCACTGTATTCAAGATACACAAGGTAGAACCCACGTTGCCATAGGTCTGATAGAACAGTGTAGGGGCTAGGGCACCAATAATGGCCATGATCAGCATCATACTCGTGACACCCGCACTCCTGGCGTTAAACTTCTGCTCCTTGCGCCTCAAAGCACCACTACACATACTCATACCAGGCATGAGCAACACACCAGCAAGCAAACTGCCAATGATCGAACCCTCCACAAGATGTCCCTTTCCTTGGGTCAGCGCGATAGAATATAAGATGATTTCAATGATGGAACCGAAAGTCGCGTTAATCACGGCACCCATCCCGATGGAGGACTGGGCCGAGATAGAGGCGACGGCCATGCCAATGAAATAAGACAAAGGAATGACGCTGAGTAAACTCAGCAAAAAAATAAGGCCTTTGGAAGCGAAGAACGCAAGAAGCGCGGGGACGTGTGCACCGCCGTCTTCAAGTTTTTCAGCCCAAGGGAGAAGAACGAAGCCGTCAAATATGACAAAGAAGACAACCGGCAAGAGGTTGACGAAAAGAATGTTGACACCGCCAACTGTGTACTTGTAGTACTGTAGACCAACAGCACGGTATGTACATAAGAGAACGGTAGAAGTGCCTGAAGGAGCTGCTTCTCCAGGTGCGAGACGAGGATGTTTGACTCTGAAGCGAGGCTGCTGAGAACCAGAGCCTGGTTCTGCAGAAGAGTTCTCCGAGGTTCTTTCGGAATGATTGGCAACCACTACGACAGGAGGTGCAGCACAGAACCTGATGGAATCCGGTCGCTCAAACAAATGCTTGATAAGAGCCCAGTTCAACTTGGCCATAGGGATGGTGACGACCAACCCCCAGCAAACAAGACAAACAATCAACATGAGCGGAGCAATGATGGTGATGAGCGCAAGCCAAAAGCAAGCTTTGCCAAGAAAAGTGCTCGACGGCATCTTGTATGCGCTCAAAGAACCCGATGAGGCAGGAGAAGGAATGGCACCATATGACTTGATAGGAGCTGGGATGGGTGAATGTTTGTATAGATGAAGCAACGACGTTCCTTCCTCAATGCGACCAGCGTCCCAGGAACTCGTGCGCGGTGACAACGGTGGTTGGGTGACAGAGGCAGGCGGCGGCGAAGACGCTCGGATGGTCGCATTTCCATCTGAATCGCTGAGATGTCTCTCCTCGCCGCTCGACTCCTCCTCCTCATCATTCTCTTCGTCAGTGTCCTCTTGATCTTGATCGCCTTCAACGTACTTGCCAAAAGGCCAGGCGAGGTACCATCCCAACCCGAACACAAGGTTCGCATACTGTCTCCCTCCGCGAGGGATGCAAAACAAGATAGCAGAAACAGCGAGGCACGCCAAAGACAACCACCATCCAAAAGCGAACACCCAAAAGATGTTTCCAGGCAAAAGATGTCGCTCGGCCTGGTACGAGGGGACGGAATGTAGCGCTTCATCAGCATGACGAGTGACAGACCGCGACTTCTTGTACAAGGCGGGCTTCCAGATGGGAAGACCGAAGGGATGCTTGACGTTGATAAGACTCTGGCGATCCTTTAGGGTGATGGGATCATCCTCGTTGGGTCTCGCCCCTTCATCGTCCTCTCCCTCGCCTGACGACCCAGATTCCTCGTTTGCTGCAGGGGCCTTTCCGCGACGTTGTCGACGGGAATGGGCTTCCAGCTCACCGATTCCGTCGTTTTCCCCGTCGGAGTCTTCGTCTTCTTCGCTGAGAACACCGTCGAGATGACCACGATGGGGAGCCTGCGAGCTACTGACACTGGTGCTCCTTCCTGCACGTCTTACTGAGTGAGTTGAAGAGCTCCTGACTAGGATGGGTGGAGGTTGAGAACGGGTGGTCGTGGAAGAAGAATGCGAAAAATAAGAAGTGCCTTGGAGATGGTGCTGGGGAGTGTCTGCGGGCGACCACTGGGGCTGGGAAGTCTGTGTTGGGCCTCTGTGAATGTGGCTGGTGGAAGTCGGGGTGGAGGAGGCGGCAGGAGTGTCGGAGTCGCCTGGGGGCGAGGAAGGGCGGTAAGACATGGAGGCAAGGAGACTCAGAGAGTCCAGCACAGCAGGACGTAGCAAGAGACTTGTTGTGGAAATCTCTTGTGGAAATCACACCCGCTCACACGGCAACAGCCGACAGATATGCAAATAAATATATGTGCCATCTAATCTACCAAACACATCCCAGGAAAAACGAGAAAAAGAAAACCCCCAAAATACTACATAGCTATCTTCATTTGCGCATCAGCTTCTCGTGCAGCTCCGCACTCTTCAGCTTAGCCCGCAAATAATCCAGTCGTGCCCCATACCGTGACTGCACCTCCTCCCTCCGCCGCCGAATATCCTCCATCTCATCCCCGTCCTCCATCTCGTCCTCCACCCGCACAGTATCAGCCGCAGATCGCGCATCGTCCTCAGGTACCGATGCCATGACGTGTGCACTTCGAGCTAAGCTCACATTCGAGTTATTCGCCCCGTTCATCGCACCCATACTCAGATGACCGGGTAACGGAGGTATGGGCACCCCGACCCCATGCGACTGTACACTCGAAGACGAGTTCTTTCGCCGCAACGAACTTGGCCGCGATGACGTCGCACTCAGTGCCAATGACGCTGTAACGCTCGCCTTGGGTCGTAGCCCCACCCGACTCGAATACGGTGACTTGGCTCCTGTGTTGGGTCCCGTTGCGGCAGAATTCGCCGATCGCACCGAACCTGCGTCGGATTCAGCCATGTTGAGCCGTCTCGTCGATCGACCTTCTGTTGACCACTTTGACTCCACCGTACTTCCGACGTTACTCGTTCGTCCTGCATCAGATCGAGTCACCGAGTACCCCCGAGACCGCTGCGCTTTGGAGAGTGTCGTCACCTCCAGTCCCGTGAATGCATCCATCAACCTCTTGACCTCCGCCTCGACCGCAAGGATCTCCTGTCGGATCTCCGCAGCGGTTGTAAGATGATCCTCGTCAAAAATATTGTATATGCTGTTGTTTGGGTACCTATTCTCCGGCTGTTTCAATGCACTAGGGAATGCCGAAGGAGGTGTTGCAAGTCTCCGCCTCGTAGTATGCGGTGTTTCAGGTCGACTTGTACTCCCAGCACGTTCACGTCGTGACATAATCGACATTGTCTCTGCCTTGTCTATCCGAGATGTAGTAGTCTGCATCGACGAATTGCTCGACTTCCTCGATAATAACCTCCCCAACTTCCACCGACTCGAACTAGTCGACTGTTGGGACCACACGCTCGAGGTTTCCGTTGCATCCTTCGGCGGCAATGACGTTGACGTTCGTCGGAACAAACTCGCTACTCCAGAAGTGATTGAATATTTTGATTGTGATGAGGGTGGTCGTGGTAATTCCACTTGGAAGTTAGATGAGGGTCGTCCAGCTAACCCGGATACCACATATATTAGTCAAAAACACTCCACATGTGAAAATGCAGATTGGAAAATTTGGACATACGTCTGTCGGGCGTGCTGGGATTACTGCCAGGGGGCTTCAGTCGCGGTAGTACCGCCGGCACGACGGGGGCTTCAGTGGGCATTTCAGAGGCGGATGCAAACCGCTCGAACAAATTCTGTCTTAGTAGCCGGTACTCGTCGTCACTGTAATCATCGCAATCAGTTTTCTGCAGCCATGAAAACAAATCGAAGGCGTACTTTAGCAGCCCGTCCGCATTTGCTACTGCCAACTCATTCAACCGTTGCGCCAACGTGGTCCTACACCACCAATAAGTCCTTGAGCTTCAGCAACCAAACTTCAAAAGGCAGACAATAACATACGTGACAGCGTCAATCCCCACCCTCGAAGGCGTACTCGTCGTACCCGTGCTCGTACTCCAAACCTTCACCCCAATGCGGTCCTTCGGAGGCGTCACAGGTGGCAGCGGCATATTGTCTGAAATCCCGTTATTACTACTCGGCACCCGTTTCTTAGCCGGTGGTGAGGGTATTGGAGGCAAAGGTCGTTCATTCTGAGAGGAAGCGAGAAGGGAAGAAGAGGGCGGTTTTGTTGTTGACGCCACAGTCAGCCCCCGTTTCGAATTCGGGCCCTTCGAGCTACCCGCAAGTGGACTCGAGGTAGCAGGAACGTGTACACTCGCAGCTGATCCGGTTGCCAATGTCTGTGCGACAGACGCGCTTTGCGGTATATAAGTTATTGGCTCCTCTCGTTCTTTGCCCTTCTTCCCGTACTACATTCGCCGCATGACGGGGTCCGGAGTGAAAGGGTGTACCAGAACCATGGTGCACCACATGCGTGGGGCAAGGTAAGAAGGAAGTTGAGGTTAACCGCTCAGTTCACATTGGTCCGAAATGAAATGTGGTGAGAAAGAGACATACAAAACGAGATCGTATAACCTTCACCACCGATTTCTCGCCCCCATTTCCAGCACCACTTGGCGCACCGATCATAGTTGTGACGTGATAGTTATCGTTGTCCATGTCGGTTTTCTTTGACGAAAAGAACCCCATCTCTGCATAACGTGTGACGCCAAATCAAAACAATGCGGCGCACTAGTGGCCGGAGAATGTCTGCGGCAGATCGCTGATGAGGAACCAAAGGATTACCGGGATGGAGACGGACGGAAAGTGTGATGAGGGAATGGTTGTTTAGTCAGGTTCGGTGGGCAAGGGACACGAGGCTTGGAAAACCTCTAATTTAGGTCCCAGCCCCATGTTCGGCCCTGTCATCTCCGCCACATATGATCTCACCACTTCAGGTATATCCCAGCATTTGATACTCTTGAAACTACTACCGCGTTTGAGGTATATGAGATGCCAACCAGCTGTTTCCGAACTTCTGACCGGCGCCAAAAGGTCACTCTAAATGTGGGACAGGTCAAGATTGGCCGAAGTACTGGAAATCATTGGAAACGTCAAGTGGCAATGTATGCATCAGTTGTATTAATGTCTGAACATGTGCGAATTCAAATTCTGGTGTCCTTAAATAACCACCAAATCACCTAGGATTATGACATCGCCGTGGTGGTAAGAGATAGCACACCAGAACGTATTCTAGCCCTTCTTCTCTTTGTAAAACTGCCCCAACTGCTTCATCGTTTGACCGAAGCTATCAGGAATGAAAAGTCGGCTTCCGATCCATTTCGGCAACTTCTTTCGGATCGCCGAAGACGCATACCGTCGATCTAGCAAGATGAGGGATGCCCAATCCCCTTTATGCCGAACCGCGCGTCCTGAACAACCCAATCAGTTTTCCACCCATGGCTAAATAATTGTGATGAAATATCCCACCAATGCTCTGATTAACAGCATTCATACACATATTTTCATACAGCTCAGCAGCGGCATCCTTTTGCCCTCTTTTGATCCCCCTCTTCTCCTCAAGCTGTTTCACGTACTTCAACCGCTCTTTCAGCTCCGGTGATCCTAAATTAGCGAAAGGGAGACCAATGATTATCACCGCCCGAGCTAAGTCATCGCTAAAGTTCAGTCCCTCAGAAAGCTTGGCTCCTATCACGGCGAAGAGAATGGCACCCCTTTTGTTGAGCGGTGGGGAAGCCTACCGATGGAAGTATATTAAGTTGGGACAATTCCGACCAATAACAAACATAACCCTTACAATTGCAGTGGAATAATCACTCAAAACCCGCTCCACATCAATGGATTCGTCAGGCTCGAAAAACACCTGGGGTTGATATCAACGTCAAGTAGATTAATTCCTTCAGGAAACGAAGGGACTCACTTCTCGCTTCACGAAGAACTTCTCCAGCATCCCGTTCTTTTCCCAAGCGCCTTTCGCAGACCTGAGAAAACTATATGAAGGAAAAAACACGACAACTCCAGCCGGTACGACATTTGCAAAGTTGAGCAGAATCTGTCCTAGTTCCACAATCTACTCCAGAGAAGATCAATCAGAACAAACAGTCAAGCAGTTGGGTTGATGTGCTTACCACACTGGGATCGCCCTGTTTGTCCGCCTTATAATCGAGGTCGTTCCCCCGCGGACTTCTACCTACAACAAGAGCCTGGAGATTCTCTTCGGGGATGATATGACCGCAGGAAAAGGTTGTGATGCGTTCGGGGGACAGGTAATAGAACAGTTGACTGATCACATCAGACATCTCAAGTCGAGGGTTATAATTGGTGAAAGCCGGCTGTCCAACATACTTACCGGCGACATAGTTCCTCCAGCTAGAACGACAGACCTGGCTTCATCTACAACGTCGAAGAAATCCGGCGCAGGATTCAAAAGCTGGTACTTGATCTCCACTTCTTCTTGACCTCGTGGGCCCGTGAGGGTCAAGGTCACTCGACCATCTAAAACCGGCGATTAGTCTTACGTCAACGGAAACACAACGAATGTCATACCATCATTAGCATTTGTTAAAGAGAGTAAAAAATCTTCAACGACGTGCAATGGAGGGATTTGTCCTTTTCTAACTTGCCGCATACCGGATTCTAATACATATGGATATGCGCCCCAACTAAAAAAGAAAATCATGACCAACCATCGCCGTTTTCGGCTTGTTTTTCAGCATAGCCCGATATCTTGCGTGCAACCTGAGATAGATTAAATACCTCTGCCATAAGGGAAGAGTGGTTTCCGATTCCTACCTTGCTTTCCTTTAGGTATCGCACCACTTCCAGTAGATTGATACCGGCTGCTTTCCTTCCCATCTTCTCGAGAAGCTCGGCAACCGTGAGGACGAATGTCTTGTCTAATTTTCCATTCGGCTTAGGTAGCTCCTCACATCCAGCTTCTTTCCATTGTATCAGGAACTTCTTCAACGCATCCAAGGTTATCACCAGGCGCTTCAGGTGAACCATGTTGGTCGCCGAAAGCCTCGTGCGAAACTTCGAAACATAAGTGCAAACTTGCTGCAACGAGGTATCTAGGATGTGGTAGGGAAGACGAACAGTGGATAAAGATAGAAGCGTAGGTATCAGATCTCGTCTGGCAGGTAAGTAATCTGTGTGGTAACAAGAAAATAGGCAGCTTACTGTGAGCTTCATCGATGACCACTATCTGATCTTTGAGGTCTATTCCCAGGGCTTCTCTGGCGGACTTCTGAAGTAACAGGTTGTATGGCAGGGTAACTAACTGATTCAAGGCATGAGGAGCGGAAAATCAAGCGAAGTATTTTCAACGTACTTCTGCTTGGGGAATAGCACGACGGGACCCAAAATAAGGGCAAGTTTCTGCCGCCCGCCCCGCTGCCGCTAGATCCTCGATATCTTTCGGCGTCGCCAGTATTTGGTCTCTGAAGTCGATCATCTTGATGTCTTCCTCCAACGTTGGTAGATAGGGACAACGCCTGTGGTCCTTTTCTATTGCCAACGTGAGCGTGCCGCCAGGAAATAAAATGGTAATGACCTACCGCCTAATAGTTCCCTGCAAGCTTCATCCAGATCTCGAGTATTACTGCGCAGCTTATCATTGATACACAATTGTTTCCGGGAACCCAGAGCGACTGTGCGCGTTATTATCGAGTCCTCGTTCTCATTAAGGTCTTCTACTCCCCTTTTCTGCGGTACGGATGAAGTTTGCTGTTGGCCGATTGGATGGAGATTATTGACAGTGACTACCCGTGAGAGTTTGAGCTTCCGTAGCTCAGGAAGAACCTGTGAAAGCTGGGAATGGGTTCGCGAAGCATAGTAGATCTTTGTACATGTCAATTCCTCTACATCATCATGCCCAGGCCGCGCTGGTCCGTCCACTCTGGGACAATATATCAGTCCAAAAGCCTAAGAATTTTACAAAGAACACACTTGTTCATCAATGCTCGTAACGCAGGTGAAATATACATCTCATCCTCGCCTCTGTTGTCGCGGTCATCGTCAGGCAAGAAACGATCGTCGTCCTCATCTTCAGTAGTTTCCCTCTTCCTTCCGTCTCTCAAATTTCCATCACCCCATTTCTGAACCATATTCAGTTCAAGCCAAAAATAAGGAACCAATCATCCGTACCGGCCTTTTCAACACCCGCGCGCGAGCCATGCGCCGCAAAGACTCCTCTCTCTTGCGGGCAGCCAACAACCGTTCTTGATACGCTTTTTCATCGGCTTCCAGTTGCCTCCTTATCCTCTCTCTTGTTTGCTCGATCACCCAGTCCTTCACTAATCGACATTAGTGACCGCAATCGACAGATTCAAGACACAGCAACCATTTGTCGTATTCTTGCCGCCGAGCATTTCCTCCATTTTCCCCTTTCGAGCGCGGTTCTTCTCGTCTTCCAGCCAGGTCAATGCAGCAGTCAGAAGACTCAGAGTTTTGCCCTGTTCATGCCCTCAGGATATACAACGATAGGTCGACACGCCTACTTACAGTTCCCGTGGGAGACTCTACGATGGTGATAGCTCGATTTTCAATAACTTCGTAGAGATGACGCATAAGGTCGGTTTGGATAGAATATGGAGGGTCATATGGGAATGCAGGAAATGTGTCAGGTGTCTGAAGTTGGAGGGCCATGAGTTATACCTCCTGTCTGAGAGGACACGCCTGGCGTAATTGGGCTAAGACGTCACGTGCACCGTGGATTAGACCCCATGACATCACGAGGTAGGCGTTACCCAAGGATCTGGACAATGGAGATAATATCCGAGGAGAACGAAAGCACCCAAGAGGCAAACACAAAAGGAGGTGCGTGCGTGCACACCAGAAATCAAGAGGGGCACAAAAAGCTGATCAGTCGAAGGAAGAGCTGGAATTGCACGCAGGCGCACAGGCTAATAACATACGTAAGCCACTAGACAACAAATACCGGCCAAAGACCAGGGAAGAAGCAACAAGGAGATGGGAGGAAGGAAACAGAACAGCAGGCAGGAAGGCATGCAACAACCCCATGAATACCAAGGCATCTAGGAGTGGCATGATCACCACAACCCTTGCTTCCGAGAATAAACCTTGATATAGGTCCATAAACTAAGAAGCTAACACCTCTGATTACCCATCGGGGCTTATCCTGCCGCCCACGGACTTTTCCTGGTCAACCACGTTGGTACACACAAAACAATACAATCGAAACACTCCTCCTGGAATTTGCGTATGGAAATCCTGTCCGGTCGTCCAGCCGTCATAAGAGTCACGGTGGGATGGTCATGAAAAATCGATGCAACGAGGCATGTCTCTAGGCATCAGGTTCCCTCCGCCTCGAATCAGGACCTTGATCGTCGCCCGACAGATCACTGTCTCAAGACGACGGAGAGTCGTAGTAGTTCTTCAACCATTTCTCTGCTGCCATGTAATCCTCCTTCACCTGTTTCAGGAGCTTTTCGATACGCTCCAGGGCGTCTTTGCTCGTAAGGGTACCTCCAACCTCCTCATCGCGCAACTGACCATAATGCTGCATCTTCTCGCACGAAGCCTGCACCTTGCAGACTCCCAGGGCAGCGGAAGAACCCTTCAGGAAATGCCCCAGAGATGAGAGTTCTGCTAGATTCTTCTCCTTCCTGTGAAAAGACCTAGATGAAATCGGATAGCGACGTAGAAATGATCAATTTGCACATACAGCGCTGCATCCATAGACTGGAAGGTACTTTCCGCTTGCGTGAAAAACGCCCATACCATTTCTCGCGAGAAATCACCCTCATCGTCGTCCAGCTCGAGTATTTGCTGGAAGGTATCCATATCAATGATACCATCCTAAATGATGGAAGTATTAGGGAACACGAAGAAACTGGTCAGTAAGTGACGCCACTCACCCCCTCCTCACCGTTCGCTTCAGTTTTCTTCTTAGCCTCAGAGCCAGATTCACCTCTGGGATCAGGTTCAGGCTGGGGTTCAGGGCTAGCTTTGGACCCGGAAGGGGGGCCAGGTTTGAATTTGGGTTCAGGAGGTGGACTAGGAGGTAGAACAGGCTTTGGTGTAGAGGGCACGGATGATGCTGGGGAGGTGATGGGCTTGGTATCGGGAAGCCTGTTGTAGGGAGGGGGACTCCGTCTCCTGGAAGGGACGGGCTCATCGAGGAGGGAGGAGATTGGGATGAGCCTGGGACGCTCGGCGGTGGCAGGCATTGAGCGGTGGATGGCAGAAGGAGAGTGACCTTGGAAGGAAATACGAAATGGCAGAGAATGAGGATTGATTATCAACAGCAAACAACTCTCTCTCAGTGGTCCGCCTCTATACGGTTCTACTTCGGTTCCTGCCGCTCATCCCGTCACACCCTCCGTTTCCATGTCACAAAGACGTCATCTCCATGTCCCATGTGATCAGCGCCTCTTCAATATGGCATCCTGTGACGCTTCTGTCACCCTCATGTCGCTCTACCAATCGGACAACGTGACTACTATACATGGCTACTAAACTCACACCCCCGTCCTCCCTCCGGCTCCGACGGCCTCACACTATCCCTTTCGCACGCAGATCTGCTACATGCTCCGCCGAGTAGCCTAGCTCCTCCAACACCTGCCTCGCAGATGAGTTCATTCCTCTCTCCACAGCACCGCGACGCCACCCACCTCGTTCGTATGCTCCGACAGCCACGGTGGTGGTCGACGCACGGGCATTTTTCGGCCATTGTATGAAACCGCCGGCGCAACCAACTTAATCCTGCCGGCACGGGGATGCTGTCGCCCGACTGTTAATATAGGTAACCCGCAATCGTTTTGATCGACTCACCCCCACCTCCACGGTGACTTGGCGCGCAACTGCCTAAAATAATCCCACCCCAATCAGCAAAATTCATGCCTTCTACTCCACGTTGCTTATAGGGTGCACCCTCACCTGCGGGTGCTCAAAGGTTTGCTGGACATTGTTGATAGGTCCAAATGGTATCCTATCGACCCTTGGACATCAGCGAATAGAACGACGAAAGAGGGCTTTAATGACAGCATCTGAAGCGATTTGAGTCCCTCCATGTGCAGAAAATTTACACGTACCCGAGTCCCGTGAGTTTTTGGAGCCAATAGCCACGATTGTGTTGTATCAGTTTATCTGAGATAATTTTTATGAGCTCCGTCCGATTTCTGACCCTCGCATCGTTGCTCATGAACCTGGGATCAGTAGAAAGTGACGGGTCCTCCAGCACCTTCTCGGCTAGGAGTTTGAACTAAAAACGCCGGTAAGCCGATGGAAGTGAACATACGATTGGTCCGAAGATTCAAGCGATTGGCGTCACAGGGTGAAGAACATTCGCTGAATCAAATGTTTGACCCTTGATAGTGATATGTCGACAAACCTGCTTGTTATTGCCTGCGCCGATCATTAGGAAACCGTCCTGGCATGGGAACACTTGATAGGGTACGACAGATGGATGCGCAGTCCCATGACGTGTGGCCTCCTGTCCCGCAATAAGATAATTAGAGGCAATGTTTGCAAGACCTGCTATCTGTCACATCCAGTTTGTCATAATGAGAATGAGTGTATTTTTACGTAAAGAGGCTGCACAAAATACCTGGGTCTCAAATAAATTGCAATCAATCCAGACGCCCTTTCCGGTTTGCTGGCGTGACAGAAGACCCGCCATGATGGCGCCATGGGCATAGAGGCCTGTGGCAATATCCGTCGCTGCCACACCGACTTTGACTGGCGGACGGTCCGATTCTCCTGTGCTAGGCCATTCGCGGAATGTAAATCAGTCATCTTGACGTTCAAGATAAAGAGTAGAAGCATTGTTTGAGCTCACATGTGCATAAGCCCTGCCTCTGCTTCAATGATCACGTCATAACCAGGGGCTTCTCGGTATGGCCCTGTTTGACCATAACCTGCGGAGAGCAATCCGTCGCGGCTAGTCCATAGAAAGAGACGGATAATGAAAGATACCTGTAATAGACGCATAAATTAACTGGTCATTGATCTTCTTGCAGTCTTCCCAGCCCAGACCCATGGTCGCCAGCTTCCCAGACACAAAGTTCTCGACTAATACGTCGGAACGTTTCACCAGTTCCCGAATTATTTCAAGGCCTTCGGGCGTCTTAAAGTTAACAGTTATGGAACGTTTGTTACGGTTGATGGCAAGGAAGTAAGCTGATTCAGGGGGGAGGTGGCTCGATGCGGCCGGCGCGTCATCTGCAAGAGGCGCAGAAGGTGGATGCCATGTGCCTGGACACGCTTCAGCAACCAGATCGACAGGTGGGGAACGCAAACTCACGCGTATCATCGCCTCGAGTGACTTCCTCGACCTTGATAACATCAGCTCCTAAGTCCGCCAAAAGCATAGTCGCGGTAGGTCCAGCCAACACGCGCGTCAAATCCAGAATCTTGACACCCTTAAGAGGCGGAGGTATTCCAGGTCCATAAGGATACGCGTTGTGAGATGGTGGTGGAGAACCAGAAGCAGTTTCATAGTGCTTCACGTGGCACGACTTTGATAACCAGATGCTCGTACCCAGGACAGCTCGCCTTGAAATCATCCCCACCAAACTGGGTCTCGCCATGCAAGCAAGCAGAGGCAACATGACTCGTCGCGTCCAAGAAACCGTGGAAACTGACATTCCTTCTCGAGGGCGGCACTGAGAAGGTCATCCGGAGCAGGTCCGGTATCTTCAGGAGCCGGTCATATCGACGGAGTCGGATGAACTTCTCACATCAAGGCCCATTGCCACAAACAACCCACTCCGGTCAACCAACATAAGCCGCTCGCTTTTCTCGCGAAGAGGATTGCTACGACAGGCTCTCCACACAGAAGATTGTATTACTCGCTTTTACACGACTAGCAGTACAAACTGAGGCAACAGGCCTCAACGAAATGAAGAACAGGAATGGCAGCGGATGATGATTTGTCATGACGGGTGCACATACTTTGAACAATCCCTAATAAAAGATACTCAACTCGGACCTTTCGAGGGCCTGGACTGCATCGCAGATTCTCCTCATATTCTCGTAATTCTTGCCAAACCTCCATCAGGCAATTGCGATCCTCTGAGCTTCCCTGTTAACATTGGCGATCTCATATTCCTCAACACACTGGCTATGGCGAAACACGTCCGGAAAGCTTATAAGGCAACTTCAGCGAAGGCTTATCAGCGACTTTCAATCCTCACCGTTTGGAATTTGTTCTTTATCGCAGGAAGCCAAGTGTGTATACCCTCCAGGATGCGGCAATTAGAACATGGAACTCGTGGATCTGGAGTGCCCCTTCGGGACAGCAGGTCCTTGAACTCCCCAGTGACAGGCAATGAAGGAAAGCTTAACTCCACTGCAACGTGTTCTTCAACTTCTTGAACAAGGTATCTTACCGTCCCTCGAGGCAAGCCTCCTGCAACCCTGCCATGAAACTCAGAACAACATCAAGCCACGTCTAGTGCCCAGTACAATATTCATTTCAATCATATGCTACGGGCTTCGTGAAGACATTGGCGACGATTGCTGGACGCGAGGACGGAGACTAAGTTATATCAGTCGAGATCAATTCAGTCCCACTGAATAATCACTGCCGACGTCCCAGCAGCGGAAATATTGGTTACCCTTCTTCTTCTATTATTTGCTCCAGATGTTGCCGGTACTGTTTTCCTGAGAGGCGCACATGTTCACCAGTGTAACACCTTTGGCGGTCGCAAAAACATCCTAGTCGTTGGTTGTAGGTCATTCACCACTGGTCTATGGAGCAGGTGGGCCTTAGCTTGTCTGGCTTTGTATTTCACTAGGGAACAGATCTATGACAAGTATGTTATTGCTTCCGATGTTTGTGGTTAAAGCATTTGATAAGTCATTTCCACATCACGCATACAACACTTACCGTGTCACATCCCCAACAGATATTGACGCCTTATGTTCTGAGCGCTGACGTATTTAAATCACCAAGGGGTCCCTGACTGTATCACTAACTCGAAGATACACGGACAAACTTCCCGAACCTTCCAACAGGATACCTTGCACGATCTTTGCTTGCCAATAGCCAATGTTCACATGTACACATTGGAGCTCCATATTACGTGCCATTTTCTGCAGCCGGAGCTGAAGACGACGAAAAAACGTATACCTCATAGATGACATCACGCACCATCCATTGTGGATGGCAAGTGCCTTTCAGATGGACCCTTGTCGAAAACGATTGGCTCGACTACCTCCACTCTTCCTTTCTCCCGAAGTCGTCTATGGCTCCTTGGACCCCCTTCACCATTTCTGTCCACCAACGAACCCTGCCTTCGCGTGGTTGTCGGCACCATTGTCTATCTTCAATTTCATGTAAAATACATCTCCCCAAGACCCATAGATTTTATGTCAACAAGATGCTGATCTTCCCTGGGGCCAAATTGGTTTCTTTTCTACCACCGCGGGCCAGATATACACCTCCGGAGATCGGGCGCGGTCACAGCTTTAAGCTCTCGGATGCTTGTGACCGATCTTCCTTTCGCCAAGCGGTGAAGACGATGCCATGACGGTAGAGTACAAAAGAACTTCCTGCTTCTCCAAACTAATGATCGAGATTGGTGGTGTTGTGGTTGTCGAGAAGCTTAGAACGAGGCTGCCGCATCCGTCTCTGTCATTGATTCCTGGGGTCGGACAACAGTGGTCTGACCATTCACACAAGCGCATGATGTGTTGAGAACAATGCATCCAATGCCCAGACAGCTCTATTCGAAGCAGCTTAAGATGGTCACGTGCGCATACTACTCGAACACGGCCGTCTTGTTTCACAAATATTCGAGCTGCACCTGTCGAACTTGTTCCTACCTCACTGTTCACTCGTCCTTCGCTTGGTGGTATTCCCTGCACGGCCGTGTCAAGAGGTTTGCTTTAGGGGACGAATATGGAACAATGGGTCTTCGCCCCAACATCTATCATTGCAATACACGTTTTAAGGACATGAGGTGACATGTAATTCTTGCACTTTGCCTCGTGTGGCGAGTCTCTTGCTCGTGGTATGGAAGAAGTAAGCAGTATTAATTGAGGACCAATAGACTACATGTAATTACGAGGGTGACAAAAGGCAAGGAATTTGACGTTAAGAAAACGAATAGCCGTCCTTGCAATAGCAGTGAATGCAGGTGACAACGGCCGTAGTGTATCTGTTAACCTAAACAACTGCGGACACTATCAAGCGAACTTGGCGGCGACTACGACAAAAGACCAGTGTTAACCTATTGTTCGTTTCAGGCAGTAGCTCCAAGGTAGGCGAGACTCACAGGTGTAATACGAGGCTGTTCATTGGTGGGCGAGGATCCCGAATGGAGAGATAGCGTTTTCAGCGGCACTATAGATGGCACTTGCTCGGTTTCTTCTTTTACTAAAGGTGTATGGAGGAGGAGGGTGAGGGTCTCGGCTACATTGCTGAGATATGAATTTGAAGGTGAAGTCGACGGCATGGTCAATCAGACGAGGCTACAAACCCTGAGTGGTCGCAACAACTGTTCAAGAGGCCACTGTGCGCCGTTCACTGCGTATATCGGTGTCCTGGAACTCCCAAACTGTGGATATTTACATCTCATGCTCCAGGAGGTTCCAAGTGGGACCTGTTTCACAGTGCGTGGATGATATCACCTGACGAAAGGACACACTGCGTCCGAGCAATCGATCTCGGGTTGATCTATAACTCCTGCCCTTCCTATACATTATTTTACGGTAGGCATGTCCCATGCGAGTTTGAACAAGACTGCGATCATCACTGGTGCATCCTCGGGTACGCCTCCCTGTTTTCCCTCTTCCATGCCCCAAGTTTTGAAGGCGGGTTTATTCTAGGCATCGGAAGGGCGACTGCAATCGCGTTATCAAGAGCAGGCTGGAATGTCGTGTTGATCGCTCGCCGCGCAGACAAGCTGCAGGAAACCGAGAGCTTGTGTCCGGGCGGGGGCAGGCTCGTGCTGCCTGGGGATGTTACAGACGAGGAGTTTGTAAAGAGATCTTTTCGAGATGCGTTTTCTACTTTCGGTGAGTTGATCCAAGCAAGACTGGTGAATTCTCCCAGGCAGGTGACCAAACAATCTGTGTCAGGCCGTCTTGACCTCGTATTTAATGTAAGTGCATGATCAACATGGCCTGTTTGAGGATACCCCTATCATCAATCCAGAATGCCGGTATTGCTCCTCCGACGATGCCTATCGAAGACTTGACCCTAGATATCTTCCGTCAAGCCCTTGACATAAATTTAGTTGGCCCATTCTTGTGTACCCGAGAAGCTTTCAAAACCTTCAAAGCGCAGCAGCCAGTTGGAGGTGAGCTTGCCCGGACAATGCGTTTGATATGTATGGACTCACACACCAAGGCCGCATTATCAACAATGGGTCACTTTCTGCGCATGTTCCGAGGCCCCACATGGTTCCATATGCGACTACGAAACATGCATTATCAGGTCTCACAAAGTGCACAGTTCTCGATGGCCGCAAGTATAACATTACCTGCACTCAGATTGACATCGGTGAGAAGCTTCCCCCCTCGATAGGAATTAGGGGGAGCCGTTTTCATTCTACACGTGTTTTAGGCAATGCAAGCAGTGCTTTGACGAGTACCTTCAACGCCGGAACTCTTCAACCGGATGGTCGAGTCTTGCCCGAGCCATGCATAGACGTACAGCATGTGGCAGACACCATCGTCCATATCGCCAACCTCCCCAATGATGTCACTGTGTTGGACGTTAACATCATGTACGAGAGTTTTGCAACGCAAACGGCGGTTCTTAACGTTTCTCCAGGGCAACTGGAATGCCGTTCGTCGGAAGAGGTTGAATGAGGTGAATTGGAATCTGCGGGTGCTCGCGGTCGTGTGGTGCTACAGGGGTTTGTGAAAGGAATCAAACATGAATCAAGCCAGACACAAAAGATGATTAAGACGCTGCCTGTTGTATAAATAGGTTAAGATTTCGAGCTACTCGCCCCAACAACCCTCGGCATCTTTTTATCTCCTGTTGCTAACTGTTCCAGGTCGGCAGGTTTGAAGTAGTGAGGTGCCACTAAGGAAACAACAATTAATTATGAGCCAGTCTTCTCTCTGAAATGATCACATACCTTCAAGGAGCCATGCTGGTTTAATCTCCATAACTTGCCTACAGGGATAGTTGTCAAAACAGGTAGATAGGTGGTGTTATAGACACAAACCTCATGTACGATTTAGATGTCATTACCAGTTCGTAGTAGAGAACTGTCTTCACTGGAGGCTGGGACTGGAATAAACTCGATGACGGATGAATGTAAACAGTGTGATTGGTCTTCAACGTCCTGTACGAGTCGCCGCTCTTTTGCAGTTGCGCCTATTTCCGAGCACGATTAGTTGAGTGGCCCTCAGTTACGTTGGGATTAGCAGAAACATACCGTATTATAAAAGTAACCGGCTGTGATAGCTTTCTGTATTGGTGAGATGTCGTTGGAGTTTGCGTTCGACTGTATTACAATTTCAACACGCTCGCATAGGCCAGCAAGCTGATCACGGATGTCTCGTGCCCTGCTAAGACTCTTGAATTGTAGGAACTGTTCGTAGCAGAACTGCTGCGAGTAGTTCGTTTCCGCCCACTGTTCCCATACGTTAAGAAGGGTGAAGTGATCTCCACCGGGTCGCACGAAGTTCTGTCGCGCTTGATCTGCATGAAGCTTCTTGTCCTTCGGCCGATAGAACAAAGAACCCGACTCCGAGAGCATAGCGATGATTGTAAGGACCTACGGAAGATGTTGGCGGGAACAGAAAGGGGGTAGTCCGGGTTTCACTTACCTCATCCGTACAACCATACTGTTCACTAGATATGATCGCCTTGGATAACATGGGATCAACAGGGAATTCTGCCATTCGCCGACCAAGCTTCGTTAGCTCCCCGCGGTCGTTCAGGGCCCCTAAAGCATACAACATCTCTAATGCCCTCATTAATGTTTCTCCTGGCGGAGGATCCAGGAACTCGAACCCAATGAGATCGTTGATACCAAGAGATTTGAGCAGGAGGACAACCATTCCCAAGTTTGTTCGTTGAATTTCGGGGACAGTATGTTCCTCCAGTTCGTTTGCAAAGGCCCACTTCGTGTATAGCCGGAATGCCTTTCCAGGCCCAACTCGACCAGCTCGTCCTGCCCGTTGATTGGCCGATGCACGCGAACACTGATGGTCATGGTTAGCTTGACGCTAATTTCTATCAGCACTTCATACTCACAGGCACAACGATAAGCGACGACATTCCCGTCCGCGGGTTATACGAGTTTTGCTTCACGAATCCAGGATCAATGACAAAGACAACGCCGTCAATAGTGATGGACGTCTCGGCGATGTTCGTGGCAAGGACGACTTTTCTGGCGCCTTCCGGTGTTGGTTCGAAAATCTTAGCTTGCATTTCGCTAGGAAGGTTGGCGTAAATGGGACAAATGATGAGCTCTGCGATCTTGTTGCCCAACGTGCGAGCTGTCTCCTGCAAGTTTTCATGGCAGGCTTCAATCTCTTCCTGGCCCTATGAACATGTCAGTGCGAAATTTTTCGGACACGGGATCCATTCATACTCACCGTAAGAAAAACGAGAATATCGCCTTTTGGCTGCGACATGTGTATTTGGAATACTGTAGTGATGGCGGCGTGGAGATAGTTGGCTTCCGGTTGAGGAGTATAGTGAATATCGACAGGGAATTGACGACCAGGGACTAATATGCGATATGAGCGACTGTTAGATGATACAAGAGGGTAGTTGGCCTTACCGTAGAATGCAGGGGCACCGTCGAAGTACTCGCTAAACTTCTCAGCGTCAACAGTTGCAGAGGAAATCAGGAGCCGCAGCTCCGGGCGGAAGCGTGCAATATCCTGCAAAGGAGAACCATCAAAAACCTGGCAACGTGAACACATATTTCAACCACAAACCTTAACGAGAGCAAAAAGAATATCCGTACTGAGAGTTCTTTCGTGTGCCTCGTCAATAATCAACACCGAATAGCTCGCCAAATCGGGCTCCGTCAAAAACTCCCGGAGTAGCATCCCATCGGTCATGTACTTAAGAACCGTCTTGTCACTCGTGCAATCCTCGAAACGGATGGAATAGCCAACTTCGTAGCCGACTTTGGTTCCCATTTCTTCTGCGACACGGGCTGCTACAGACATGGCGGCGACGCGGCGAGGTTGCGTACAACCGACCTTTTGGCCGTTAGCTGTGAAACCTGCTTCATGGAGATATTGAGGTAGTTGGGTTGTTTTACCAGAACCGGTCTCGGCGACGACGATGAGAACCTGGTGCTCCCGAACAGCATTGATGATATCCTGTTTATATTGATATATGGGTAGGTTCTTGCGAGTCTCCTCAATGGTTTTGGCTGCGGAAGAAACAGATCAGTTTGGAGGATATCTCCATAGAGATGATATACTTACCCCTCTTCTCAGCTTCCTCAATCTGCTTCTGAAGCAGCTTGTCAGCCGAGCTCATACCTACACCAGGAAGGGCAGACTCCATGACGAACTTGATAGTCTGACTTTCGTCGAAAACGTACTCGTAGTCGTCGACGATTTCCTTCTTGTCCATAGCGCCAGTCTTGAAGGTGCTCATCTGGGTTTGGTGGGCCTCCCACTGGTCAACGTCTGTTGTGAACTGGTCGTCCTTCGGTTTCGCCTCCTCATATCGCTTGTAAAGCGCATTTTCTTTTTTCTTCTTATCGATCTTGCCCTGTTCTGTCAGGTAGTCCTCTGGTAACTGGTACCCATCCCACTTGTCATTAATCTTCAACCGCTCCTCAACCAACCGCAACAGCTCCTTTTTCCTCTCCAACTCCTTTTTCTCCTTCTTTGATATCTTCATACCAGCAAACAACGCTTCGTCATCCGCAATCTCCTTCCTCAACAACTCGATTTGTTGAATTTCACGCTTCGTCAGATACTCCTGACGCGAGTGTAACCGAAGGGCAGGTAGCGCAGCGCTACGTGCTTCGGCGTCTTCAGCGAGTTGTCGTCGCTGTGCAGCTTCTGCCGCAGCGCCGGTGGCTTTGGATGACCGGTCCTCAACAATCTTTTTCGTCCGTTCCTTGTCGCGTTCGCGCATCCGTTCTGCAAATGCATCACGGTCCCGCAGATCCTCCAGCCGTTCCCTCTCCTTCCTCGCCTCCTCATCCTCAACCTCCATAGTCTCATCCTCCTGTTCCTCCCTCTCTAGCTCCCTTATCGCATCTTCATCCCCCTTCCACCTCTTCCTCGCCTTCTCTTCTTCATCACTCTCCCATTCCTTTTCGTCATAATCCCGTTTCCTCATATGTCGATCCTTCCTCCCACCACTGTCCTTTTCCCGTTCTTTCTCCTTGGATTTACTCGGCTTGCGTACTTCGACGACGTCATCCCGTGCCTCGTCTTCGAGTAAGAAACCGAACTTTTGTGACCGAAGAGCTTTTGCTTCCTTCTCCGCTTGCCTCCGTGCGGCATCTTCCGCCGAGTGTTTATGTTTGCGTTTGCGCGGTGCGCGACTGAAGACCTCGTTTACGAACTCGTGCGCTGCTGGTGTGTTCGGAAGACCAAACGAGGAGAGTGTTGTAAAGAGAGCATCTGCGGATTTTGAAGAAGATGCTGTATGCAAAGACGTTGAGGCTTGTAGGAGTAATGGAACAGGAGAAACTCACCAGAAGCTATGACGAAGTCAATAGTTGTCCGATCCGAAAGGCCAAAATACTGAAACGCAGAAATGAGTTTGAGTGCATTTTTAACAACGGAGTGATGCAGCTACTTACTGTAAGAACATTATCGCTCACATACCGTTCGAGGTCGGAAGCCATGAATACCGAGGTGAGTGTTGGCAGTAGAGTCAAAGATCGTATGGAACACCAATCGCGTCGGTGGCTGTGTTATTCCTCCATCTTGGGTATCGGATCAGTCGACGCTTGTTGAGTCAACAGCAGTAGGTCCATATAACTTCAACGACAGGTACTGCATAGGATTTGTATTCTGGCGTAGTAGTAGCATACAATACACAGGGTCACCACATTGGTATACTTTAAGATGAAGAGACATCAGGTATGGTCAAGCCAGCTGCCTTCGCTACTGCAATTGTCTTTTCGGCCTATCAGGTGCATGAGGATAGAAACTTTAAAATGAAGGCATAGCGACTCACTTGCTTGAGCATTGGAGCATCAATCATCTCGCCCTCAAGACCAATGGCACCTCGCTCGGCCTCATGCGCGAGCTTCAATTGGTGCAAAATCTTTGCCGCACGGAGGATTTCTGGACCACAATTCAAGCTATGACCATCCTCAAAGGGCGGCATCTGATGAAATATTTTACCTTTCGGTGAAGGAACATAACTATCTTGGATAGTCGCAACTTGTAGAGGGTGTATTGCTTGCTGCGAACACAACCCAGTCAGTCCAGACAAGTTGACAGGAGGTGATGAATACGGCAAACCTTTCCAGTGAATCCAAGCTGTCGTCCTTCGAGGCATTCTTCCTTGAGAACTGTCAGGTCTTTGTATTCCACACAAACCTAAGAAGGTTATCCTCTAAGCCTGTCGACTTGGGAGGATAAAGAAGCCTAGGTCATACCATGTCAATAGCCTCCAATCCAAACGCTTTTGCAGTGATGACGATTTGCGAGCGTGTGAAGAGCAATTCGCGCCTGGAGTTGGTCCTCACGATCCCTGTATCTGCACAATCTGGTTTAAAATATTAAGACGTCGACCCAACACCATTAGATCAAGTACCGACAATCTTCTGCTGCAAACTACACAGGGAACCACAAAACAGACCCAAGCTCAAACCAGCTGTGTAAAGGTGGGCAATTAGGAACACGTACCAACAACGCTCGTAAAGTACCACCCATCTGCGTACCAGCCTTCGAGCTCCATCCCGCAATCTTCCCGAGATTGAGCATAGCTCTCGCACTCTCAACACTCGCTATGATATTCAACGGAACCTCTCTATCTGTTTTCTTGTATATCTCAGACACGATTTCAGAGACATAGTCCAAGTCTTCCGCGGAGTGAATTTTCGGCAGGACGAGGTTTGTCACGTTTGGGAGAGATATCTACAAAGGTTCGGAAGCGTAGTTGATTATGAGTTTGAACATCCGGGCGAATGAGAATAGGGAAGACATACAATCGCCCTCATATCCTCTTCAAACAATGGTGTACTAATATCATTTACGCGCACACCAATTCGTTCATGGTGCGCAAGTGGATCTGTCTACCAACCTCACTTTCAGCGCGGCCGTTGCGAGCGAGTGGAGGGAAACCAACCAACATTTAAGAACGCTCTCAACCTATTCCTCGCATTTACTTTGTTGGCCAGGATGGGCGATATGCTATCCTCCAGATCATACACAAACACATCTGAAGTTGACGTCTTGGTCTTCTCGAGCATCCGGTCTGAAGATGAGGGCACGTAAAGGTACGACCGTCGGAGTGTCGCTGCCTCTGGATCTTGGTTCAGAGTCGCGAATCCTCGGTATGTTAAATTTCTGCATCTTTGCAATGAGGCTAGAGAACGGTTGAAGCAAGGCCGGAGTGTTGATTGCATATGTGTCGAGGGCTATAATGAGTGGAGCACAGTGAAGAGGGACCCAAACGTGCGAGTTCGCGACCAAACCCTCGGAGCGCCATGATGGTGAGAACCGAAGCTTGGTCAGGTACTCGCATGTAGCATTGAACAAGGTTACAATCTGAGTTAGATTCGAAATCCAATACTTCATATATTGCGCGGTACGATTAGCGTGATAGTAATAATGGATAATAATACATCATATATGACCGAGAAGATAACGCAGCTATTAGAGCGCCGTCTAACGACAAAACAAACCACATCCATCCCATAGGTAGTCTCCATGAGAATATCAATCCGGAAGTCAAAGTCCGGGCTCAGGCTCAGGATAACCAAGTCCAATGGCCAGCAACTGCTCGTCTGTGAGATCATGCGTCTGCGGCAACAACATATCCACGATTTCCTGCATCTCCGTAGCTGAATCCGGCTCTGGGTCCTTCGTCTGGGCATCCAGTACGACGTTCTCTTTTGTGGCGTTGGTGCCGGCTCCGCCTATGCACGGGGTTGGCGGCAGTGGTGTGGGTGAAGCTGGTATCGAGTGGGTCGTAAGAATGACAGAACCGGTTAGAGGGTTGGCAGTCGTTCCTTTGGTGCTGGGTTGGGTAAGTGGAGTAATTGCCTCTGAATGACGCGACGGTGCCAGTAATGGTGGTTTATCAGTAGTTTCTGTGCTTAGAGAAGGAGTGGGAGGTGGAGAAGGGGAAGAGGGTTTCCTGGTTGGAGGCATGCCTGCTCCAGGGTCAGATAAATCACGTTCGACACCGGCCATAGCTGACGGACTTTGGGCGTGCCCAGCTACTATCGCGGCCTCCTCAGTATCCACCATCCCAACTCGATCCACGGACAGTGGAGGTTGAGGAGCCCGCGATCGTGAGCCGGCGCTGTCTAGTGGTGACTGAGCTCTTGGCGTAGCCTCCGCACAACCCGACGTGACCGACAACACTTCGGGAAGAGATACGGAAGGAGGAATATTGTTACTAGCTTCTGGAGTCGGCGGGTTCCGTGCTGGTTCTTGCTGCAGTCGAGCGAAGAATGACGGAGTCAGGAGGGGTGGACGAGGCGAATCCGAAATGAAGGCACTAGGCTGGTAGTTTTTTACCGCAAGATGTGGTCTAGGCCGACTGCCAGATGAGAACGCACTGCGCGGGAACTCCGTCTCTTCATCTGGACGTGCGTTTCGTAGAGCCTCATCATAGATATTTTGTAAGGGTCCGAACGGCTCTTCGGCGTCAGATTCAGGCTCGCCGGCGTGGGTGGCCGGTAGTGGTTGTCGGTCTCCATAGACGATGAGTGACGGAGACATAGAACTTGCCCGAGAGACTGAATCCGGAGATGCTGGTTTCAAGGTTTCTTGAGAGATAGGGTTCACAGGCATTAGTTTCAAGATTTTCTGGGAAGCATCGGTCGCGCTTGCTGACACTTCACCTGTATCCGCTGGCGACTCATGGACGCAGAGTATTGGTACAGAGGTCGGTGAAATGTTGTGGTGCGCGTGATCTGAAGGACCAGGACTGGGAGCCTGCGAATGAGATCGACTCGTTGGACGCTGGGTCTGAGTAATGAGGGCTGGTGAACTTGGAAGCGCCTCATCTTCACTGGTTAGAAGGACAATGATGTCCTCTTCTCGTGGATGACGAGACTGAGTCTTTTGGGTGAATCTCGGAGGCCTGGGAGTTTCCTCTGCGTCTGAGCAAAGGTCGATTACGTCCGTTGACGGCAGCACTCGGTTGCTCCTCGTGGTATTGGGCATGAGTTTGATAGTCCGGGGCGGTGGCTCGTCCTCAGATGTCAGCTCGATTGCGGATGAGGCTGATCATATGGTCAAGGAAGATTTCATCTGGCAGAGACGCGGGTGTACCTTTGACTTTTCCATTGACTGGAGTGTAGTGAGAAGCGGGTTGATAGATGAAGACCGGCCAGTACCTTTTGTATCCTGGAGCTTGCGCTTCTTGCTTGGACGGGACAGTGAAGGGTCTTCTTGTTCTTGGGAAGAGGGTTTTGCCCTGGGATGGGGTGGATTTCTTTTTCGCTTTAGCTTGGATTGCGACAGGGATCTCAGATTGACAACTGGAATTTTTTCTGCAGAGGTGTGAGTGGGCGAGGTGTAGAGGAAAGGAAACGCACGCGAGGCAGAGAGGACCTGACTGACATCGGGAAGAGAGTCGGAGTCAGAGAGAGAGGGCATTACAGACGGAGAGCAATTGCGCAATTCAGAATTCCGTTGTCGCGACGATTTCCCGATCACCATGCATCTTTATCCTCAACGTTCAACTGCCGCCCGTCCTGTCACACAACCCCCACCCTGCCGTTAACATTCCATGTCTCCATCCCTAGCGCCCCAGGTTCCGCACCGTATGCCCCTCCTTTACTCCTTCTCTGCCTTACCAGTCCCCTAATGAAACCAGCCTCTCTTAGCCGCAACCTCCAGTCTGGTTTTTCCCCGCCTTTGCTCCTCCACTCGCTCCAGGAGAACAAGAGCTCCGTCCTTAGTCTAGCAGCAACAGACGAGTACATATTTTCTGGCAGTCAGAACCGCGATATCCTGGTCCGTGGTCAAACCATACATGCGGTCCGAATCTTTGTTGACACTTGCCTAGGTCTGGGACAAGAAGACCTTTGCTCTCAAAGACACACTCCGTGGCCACACAGGCAGCGTTCTTGCACTGGAATATGCAAAGGACAAGGAGTGGCTCTTCAGTTCCGGAGGTGTGTCTAGCTTGGTCCACCATCGGCCCTGGTCTAATGATACACTCAGGTGATAGTACAATACGAGTCAGTAGCACTACCGCCCTCAAATGAGTGCATTTATGCTTATGCCTCCTAGGTCTGGTGTGCCAAAACACTAAGACCACTCTATGTCATCGATCCCTACCTCGAGAACTGCTCGGGTGACCTGTTTTCACTCGCTTGGTCCCCGACTCTCCAAACAATCTTTGTAGGCTGCAAAAATACCTCGCTACAATGGTTCGACTTCCGCCAGACACCATCACCGACGGGGTCGTCTTCATCTCTGCAAGAGGCGTTGGCAAGTACATGCACGTCTCCAAACCTTGCCTCTCTTCGCAAGGCCCACAAGTTCTTTGACAGCTACCCTCAATATCAACGCAAACCGGCAGACATCAACGCTCGCAATGGCTTAATGTACCTACGAGGCCGAGAAAGCCCAGACTCAGACCAATGCTCAGACGTCCCATCACCCCAAGCTTACTTCAACATTCCCGCATCCAATGTCATTGACTCAGCGCACTGGGGCTACATCTATTGCATGACTATTCTAGATGACGAGAACGGCGTCCGACTTGCAACAGGCAGTGGGGACGAAAATGTCAAAGTACGTCTGCTAGTTTCGACACGCAAACTATACAGGCTCAAAGCCGCCTAATCAGCTCTGGGACTGCTCAGGACCGGTTCCCAGCTTGGTCCACGAATTTTACTGTGGCCATGGAGCTGTCCTAGCTCTTGCTTCCAGAGGGGAGACGATTGCTGCCGGGTGTCAGGATGGTTATGTCAAGGTTCTGGATCTAGAGACCAAGACATCTGTTCGCACGATTATTGTTCAAGAGGTGCGCAGATCCTTCGTGGACGGGTTTGAGTTGGTGATTGACAGCCTGTATTTGCAGAGTGTTGATATTCTATCTTTATCGATTTTCAACGGCGATCTCTATACGTGCTCAGCTAATGGTTCCGTCAAGGTCAGCATTTTCAGATGCCATGACGCGGTATATCTTATCCAGCACTAACACCGTTCCTTAGCGATGGTCGGCTTCTTTTGACTGTACGGCTTCCTGGAAAGCGCATGACGGCATCGCTCTCTCATCTATCATAACCAAACGTAACAACTGTGGAGTCTGTCTCGTTACAGGCGGAAGCGACTCTAACATCAAAGTTAGCACAAAACAGTCTCGGAAATTTAGGAAATGCTCATTCTTCTCATGCCTTGCAGGTTTGGGAGCTAAATGCCACCCAAAGCCAGCAGGACACTCCCGAGAAAAATGCTAATTCTGACACCCCAGCCTTGGCTGACTCAATATCAGGTGATTACCACACAGCACCATCTTCGCGACTTTCCTGCTGTGACCCGACACTGTGGTTTACAGAAACACTGATCTATGCGCTTTCCAAATTTATCGCCATTCCGAGTGTCAGCTCGCAACCTGAGCATAAAGAGGATTGTCGACAGGCTGCTATTTGGTTGAAGAAGTGTCTCGCACAGCTGGGTGCCCAAACTACTCTTGTGAGTGATCTCTTTTTATTGGCCTTCGAGATGTGTGCTCATGGTTTCGAAGTTATCGACTGGTGAAGGAAACAATCCAATTGTACTTGGAACGTTTGAAGGCACCAAAGGTGATAAACCACGGCCGCGTATCCTCTTCTACGGGTCCGTCAATCTCGATCCCAGCACTTTGTCCCGCCTGTAACTGTCGCTCCCTGTAGGCATTATGATGTCATCCCAGCACCCTCAGATGGATGGAAGTCCGACCCGTTCACCTTGACAGGAAAAAATGGGTACTTGTACGGTCGTGGTGTGACGGATGACAAGGGTCCGATCATCTCAATCGCGTGTGCTGCTGCCGACCTCCTCGCACGAAGGGCGCTTGGGACCGACCTTGTGTTCCTTATAGAGGGCGAAGAAGAAGTCGGTAGCGTTGGTTTTGGCGAGACTGTACGGAAGCATAAAGATTTGATTGGACACATCGACGAGATTCTGGTCAGGTAAAGTAGGCATCACGAATTCTGGGATGTATGCTAATAGCAGCTTACAGTAATTCGACGTGGATTGCGGAGGATAGAGCTTGCTTGACATATGGTTTGAGAGGAGTCGTGCATTGCAACCTCGTTGTATGCGCCACTTCCTTGCTCCAGTGTGCCGCCAACTGATTTACATCCTAGGTTTCTAATGAATTGCCGGACCTGCACTCTGGCATTGAAGGTGGTGCCATCGTGGAGCCTATGATCGATATGCGAGTGCCTCTTCGATTCAACGTCTGATTTTCCCCGAGTTGACGACTTGTAGGGTCAAGCTCCTCGCTACTCTCAGTGATCGTCAAGGTTGCATACAAATACCTGGATTTTGTAAACTCTTGGTTGATTTATTACAAGATTGGCCTGCTCACGCCTAAACTTTAGATGACCAAGTCCGACCGCCGACAGAGGAAGAAGAGGAATTGTACAAGCTACTGTCCGAGGTTACCCAAAAACCTGCCTCGTTACTGCGTTCGAGGTGGCGCGAGCCCTCATTGACGGTGCATAACATTGAGATCAGCGGTCCGAAGAGTACGCCACTACGCTACTCCGATAATTCTTATAACTTGACACCCCCTCCACCAAGACCCTACCGTCATCCCTAGTACCGTCAAGGCCCAGATATCTTTGCGGATCGTACCCGATCAAAACCTTGACACTATTGTTCACTCTTTGGTCGACTACTTGAAAAACACGTTTGTCAGCTTTGAGTCACCCAACAAACTCCAGGTAGGTAATCCACACTCTGTGGCTTTGGTTCTGATTCTGAGAACCTTTCCTGTCTCAGCTTGACGTGGAGCACACAGCTGACTGGTGGTTGGGCGAACTTAGCGATCCTTATTTCAAGGCCTTGGAGAGTGCAGTCAAAGAAGAATGGGGTATGGAGCCATTGCGAATCAGAGAAGGAGGGGTATGTCCTTTGCCTCTGTGTCCCAATCGTAAGACTAATGGATGGATTTCTAGTCAATTCCTTCGGTGCCTTGGCTGGAGAAAGAGTTCAAGTGTCATGCATTACATCTTCCTATGGGGCAGAGCTCCGTGAGTGCAGACCTCTTATGTTGATTTTCAGGTTGTGCTGACTTGCATATCTAGGACCAAGCTCACTTGCCTAACGAGCGTATCTCACTGGTCAACCTGCAGAAGGGTAAGGCAGTTGTGGAGAAGTTCCTGCTCGCGGTGGCAGGAGGTGGCTTTGCGGTGAACACCCCAGAGTCAACAGCATGATGTCGTGATGTGTTTTCGGTTTTTCTTGTCGTCGTGGTTTATATTTCCTTCCTTTTTGTAACACTTATTTGCTGTGTACTGTAACTGTGTTTAGAGTTAGATGACTTAAATCTTTATTTCATTCGTCGATATTTCTGTAAAACATTCCGACTCCCACACAGAATATGCAGGATCCCGAGCGTAGCCAATGTGACGTCTAGACGACGACTGGCCACCCGCTGGAGAAATCGAGCCTGTTGATTCCAAGCTACCATCGGAAGTCAGAGCAAAGTGGATATGAGGCTGGGGTGTCTACTTACGAAGCTGCCTGAGGGCGTGTAGTAGTCTAAAGTAATTATAAGTCTAGATGTACTGAACATCGAGTGTCTGCTACTTACGGTAGATGAGAATAGGACCATCGTTGTCCATCATGACATCTTGACCGCCAGGCCCAATGATCTTGATTATCATGTCAATATCAAATGTCAAAACGGAACCGGAATGAACACATACGTTATCGTGAGACCCCAGAACGAGCGTGCCACCTCCATTCAAAAGGGATACACCAGCTTGATCGACGAAGCCACCAGTAGGTCTTAAACGACATGGATCAATACCACAACTCTATATATATTAACTACGGAAGTAGGCGGCACTCACGAAGTGGAACGCCCGACACGGATATTGTAAGTGCTCGAAGTGCCTCGGCAGCAGTTATCCCAACTTGTGAAGAGGTAATAGAAGTTGTTGAACTTGAAGACGGCGCTGGCTTCGATGGCGCCGCCATTTGCTGTGCGTTGTGCCAAGGACGTGACACTGGTGCTAGAAAGGAAACCTGTGGAAGGGTTTATGCTATAAGGTTTACGAGTTTGGTTAGTAGCATGTAGGAGAGTGGGCGGTGTGGGAGTTGACTAACCTCATAGACTTGATGCCAGTCCAAAAGCTACCAAGGGAGAGGAGCCAGCGGCTGCCATCTATGACATATGACGTTAACAACAAGCCGAGCAGACCCTTGAGACTCACCGATCAGAAGGCTGCGCGCCGAAATTGTGGGAGTTAATATCGTATTTCATGTAGAGATCTCGTACGCACTTGGGATCGATGGCCTTTGGTTCAATTTGTCATATTAACACTTCATTAACTTGAACGGGCTGGTTTACTTACATTATAGTTGTTAGAAGCTGACGTGGATGTTACCATTCCTTCATTGGTCCAACTGCCTAGTCGGGAAATGAGTACATTCATATAACCACGGACTACAATAGTACGTACCAGGAAGTCCGGTGGAAGACTTGGCCAGGAAGATAGCAGACTAATATGCTTGTTAATAAATACTGTTCATTTTCACGGAACAGCACTTGAATACATTTTGGGACCCGAAGCTAGAAGCCGCATAGTAAAGCTACAAAAGGTTTGAGCTACCGCCCTGGGATAAACAGGCCAGAATCACTTACAATGAACTGTCCATTGACATATGTGCAATCCGGCGCCCAAAGGTTGCTAAACCGAGGGAAATGATTGATCGATCGTGAATGCCAAAACGACGCCTAACTCACCCATTCGAAGTACCCGTGTATTCATCGGTCCAAGGCGCACCATTAGGCCATACCTTCCCGACGAGTGTCCAAGCCGTACGGTCGGTAGAAGTCCTGATTTCTATACCAACCGCAGTCGCTTTTAAGGTGAAATAAGTTCCACACCAGAGACACATGTTTTCTTCCGAATGGACGCACAGAATACAAAGTATTTGCCAGAATTATCCTTGCACATCGTGGGGTCATGGACCGCCGTATTTCCCGTTACAATGCCGGGCCCTACGACAGCATGTCCGAAGGTAGCGAAAGAAAACAAAGTCAAGGCAGAAAGCCAGCGCATTTCGTGGTGGGATTTCAGTTGTCATAATACACCAGCTCTTATAAGATATGGCATCTAATCTTGATTGTCGAGACCACATGAAAATGTGCTGGAAGCAGACCGTGATTCACTGATGCGAGGGAGTGAAGAGCTTCGATAAAGCAAGGCGGCGAAATTCGAACCTGGTCATGATTAAGGAAGGCATAACCTCGTTGATTGAGATTGGTGTCACCTGTCTTGGTCACAGAAGCAAGTTGGAAATGCTGCGGTCCGGATTCGGTCCGTTACCGAATACTCCTCTTAAGTCGGCGAGTGCGGGGCAGAGCCTAGAGGCGACCAGGGATGACATTGATGACCACGACTGCAGATGGTTCTGCAGGTAATAGTTGCCTCACCGTGGTCACAACACAACTTCGTTCGCGAGCCATCGCGAACAAGTTATCTCGGGCGGAAAAGGAACTCCTATGTGAACACGGCTGCAATCCGGGTGGGATTAGTCGTCTTTCCCGGATAATCATATAATATGTGCCAACAGATGTCAAACCCGCAACCATACAACCATGACTTCCCCGCAGATCTCTTCCGACGTTCAGAAAGCCATCCGCTGGCACCCTCCTTCCTACGATATCAGGGTGGAAGACGTTCCTGTCCCAAGGTGCTTCTTCGTCGACTGAATCATTGATGCGTAGCTAAATATCTGTTTGATACATAGGATCCAGTACCCGGATGACGCCATCGTCAAAGTGAAAGTGGGTGATTATGCTAAGTTTAATTGGTATATCTGATGTCGCTCTAGCTTGCTGCCCTCTGCGGTCAGTTGGCCACGTTCCGGATTCGAAGCGGGATTGTTGATCCGTTGAATAGGCAGTGACCTTCACATCTATCGGGGCCATGGAGGCGTAAACAAAGTGTGCGCACCCTGGCACAATCCTGCAAAATGAGTTGCTAAACCTAGAGTAGTCACACCTGCGGGCACGAGTTCATCGGCGAAGTAGTTGCTCTCGGCGAGAGCTACAACTCCAATGTGCAAGGCAGGCCAGCTCTGTATTCCAGCTTGAAGGTTGGCGATAAGGTTGTTTCACCATTCACTGTCAACTGTGGAGAGTGCCAGTGAGTATCTATCATATCTATCATATTACCCCGAGACGGTACGCATTCACCTACGCTCTTCCAGTGTGTGTCGCCTTGGATATACTGGTCGTTGTCCAGAAGGTTTCTTGTTTGGATCTCCTGCACTCGAGGGAGGGCAAGCCCAATATGTGCGAGTTCCTAAAGCCGGGGGTACCCTTTTCAACCTTAGTGATCCTTCCACCTGGTCCAGCGCATTGTCCGAGGAGGCAAAACGAACGGCCTTGTCAAGCATTGCCGATAGCTCCCTCCTCATGCTTGCTGATATCCTCCCGACTGGTGTCTTTGCCGCCTTGCAGGCTGTTAATCACCCCAAGGTTGCTCCTGTCATCACTGGAAAACCCTGGCCCCTCTGTTTCTCCAAAGACAGTGGATCAGGAAATGAGGTCACCTTCACTGAGTCCGATCGCATCCTAACGGTCGCAGTCATTGGCCTTGGACCTGTTGGCGTTTGTGCGACCGTCAGTATGCTAGATGTTCTAGCGACTCGCAAGATCCCTTTCCGACTCGTGGCCATCGATCCCGTGGAGCCCCGACGGGAGAAAATGAAGGCGGTGTATAAAACTATTGATGCAGAGGGTAAAGGCACAGGAGACTTTGCCGTTCTGCCCATCCATGAGGCCAAAGCAAAAGTTGAGGAGTGGACCAACGGCGTTGGCGCAACTGCAGTACTGGAGGTATAATCTCCCGCAGTTCCTGGATTCAGGAAGGAAATTCACACACTTACAGGTTGTTGGAAACACCAGTGCTTTGAACCTGGGCTATGAGCTTGTTCGAGCATTCGGTGTCATCGTCTCCGTCGGTGTGCACGGAGAATCACTCCTACCTATAACTGGCCGCCAGTTATACAATAAGAATGTCTCCCTCGACTTCGGCCGCTGCCCTGCCCGCGCCATGTTCCCCTCTGCTTTTGATCTTCTTGGTGAGTTACCTGAGACATGGCTAAATATTGCAACCAACTGACCTGCGTCCAATAGTGAAACGACAGGACATTTTCGGCAAGGTCGGCGAGGCTGCTAGTCTCATTGACAGGATCGTCGACTTCAGCCAGGCAGCAGAAAGCTACCGTGCTTTCGATAAGGGTGAGGTCGGAAAGGTGATTTTTGACCCATGGAAATAAAGATTTGGATGTGTTAATTTGAAATCCTGTAATATTATTGGTGTCTGGACCTCTTCGAGTCTGGGGATACCGTCAACTGCCGATATCGTACTCTGTAGGCACACAGGATGGGTGCCCAGGTTTGTTGGACACCAATCCGCGCGCCTTGACGACTTGGGGTTCTGGTCGCGCAGTCTGAATATGAAGGACACAAACTACACCACCGGAAACGAGGCATGATCACGCGGACCGCGGACCGTAATGTAGAGTAAAGAGTGAATTGGGCAGCAGGTCACGCGGGGGTTCGGATATGGTATGACTATAGTCTGACCATATTTCTACGGCGCACAACAGTGTTACTGACATGTGTCCGACTGAGCAGCCCCAGTAAATGTTACTATGGGTGGCATAGATGGTGGCTTCCTAAAAGCTGAATGCCATCATGAAGGTGTAATTGGTTTAAATCCTTCCATGTGGAGCGCACAAACTTCGTGGCCGACGCTGATGGTTGCCAGGAAATAGCACCGTGTCGGCAAGTTGGTTAAATCGCCTTGTGACCATCGGCTTTCAATCGCTAATAGTACAATGTAGGATATTAGGGTGATGGAGGGGGCAATCAAAATTAGAACACACACCCGTGATTGTTGAATATACAATGGGTAGTAGAGAGAAGGTTGTGCCTTTCAGGACGGCTGTTCCGTCGGTAAATCGCTGGCTTGCATCTCTGACCAGCTCGGAAGACCAATGACCAAAGGAAGTTCCTCCCACGTTTTCCTACGCAGCTCTGTAACGTCCTCCTGAAATTTAGAACGACACACGGTACATATGGCCTGGTCGCGAGACACCTCCTGAGCAGCCTGGATCATATAGTGCAGTGGTCCCGTTCTAAGCGACCAAGAACGCGACAATTGGAGCTGTAGTCGGCGAAAACGTCCTGCACATATATTTTCCGATGTACAAGGCGAGGAAGTTAGACGTTCGCAAAATTGTCGAACAAAATGCAGAATCAGATGGAGTCGGTATTGGTACATGATTGTGTAGAGCTCGAGGTCGGAAGATGAAAGAACGGATGATGGTTTTGAGGGATGTTCCAGTTTCAACTTCGGATGGTCGGCTTTGAGAATATTCACTAGTGGGTATAACGAGAGAAAATAGAGAGCAGAAGGAACTATGATATTGACGTTGGTTTCCCTGGCTAGGTTCAGAACGTGCAAGGGGTGAACGTAGGGGTAAGATAGGTCACCGACAGTTGGTGATCGGAGAGCGTTCTCAACCATATGGTCGTGTCCTTCGAGCGTAAAAGACCACGTTTGAGCGAGGAATCGTATGACTTGAGTGCGGAGGTTCCCAAAGAAGTACTTGGTGGCTAGGCGGAGGATGCCAGCAACGTAAAAGAAATCGTCAAGACTTTTGTTCTGGAATTGCCTGATCCGGAAGTTGAGTTAAGCAAGAATATCCAAGGCTATCGACTCACGGGCCATCATAGAGAGCTTTAACGAGATGTGATAGTTCCAGCGGGGTATCATACACGCACACAACTTGGCATCCTTCATAGCTTTCTAACTTTGACTCCGGTTGGGGGATTTCAAGCATATCTCGGAAAACCTCTGAATGCCTTGCCTGTAAAGAAGGCCAAGTTACTAAATCTCCCGAGACTGGTTATCGAAGATGCGGTGCATACAAGTACACCGCGATGCAGTCGAAAGGCAGTTGGATTTTCATGAGTGACAAGTACGATGTTTCCATCCTCAAACCAAGGCTGTCCAGTATATCATGAGCCGGGTTGATACCATTCGTCAACTTGACACTCACGTCGCCACGACTGTGGATAATTGCACCGATGGATAAACGGTGATCTGAGTGTCCGCCGCTCATGCCCAAGTCTTCACGCATACTGAACAGAATAAATTGCACTCCAATTTTACAATAAGGTGAATAGGTGAAGAATCATGGTCCCAGAGGTGAGATGGTGGTTAACGTTTAAGGCGCCCGACCTGGAGCGATATCCCCAAGTCCCAGAGGCACGTGATACAGCAGAGTAGTAGTGATAGGAGCACGCTGTTGCTTTCTGGAAATCGTCCATCCCCTTGAAAGATGGTCTTCTGTTTATTGTCCTACGCGTAGCTAACTCCAACGACGACCATTGTGCCATACCATGTCACATACTCCTCGTTGTCGAACTCTTTCTCGTCCGAGTCCTCCTCATTTAGGAGCATCCAAAGTGTCTCCTTCACGTCTAGTCATCCCTCCCTTGCACCCTTCTCCTTCTCTATCAAATCTACACATACACGGCCATAACGCGGCTGCTCCCGGTGTTTCAGACGCTCCTCCATTACCGGCCTTTCCACGAGAGCAAGTGCTAGAGAGCTCTGCTTCTTCCATGATTAACGTGGACATGAACGATGGCATTTTGATTCAGGACATGGACACCGACACCGATATCACTGAGGAAGACTCTGCAGAGGTGACACGGCCAGCAACGATAACAAACGAGGATTCCAAGAGGTTTCTACGAGAGCAACTGAGGAAAACCCTCTCGGGAAAGCAAGTAGAGGCAGGTTAGACTCTCTCGCCGTGACGTGACTCCAATCCTTACAGGAATTGTAAGAACACCACACCCCCGTTTCTAGATCTAGCCAGCTACAAATTGGCTTGCAAGAACTGTCCTTCACGGTCGGCGAGTATTCTTCCTTCCTACTTCTTCACATTTCTGAGCCGCTGTCTCATTAGCAACCAGGTTTTGCCCCCGAGAATACTTTGTGCTGACCGATGCGGGAAAGCCTGTCTTTATAAGGTTCTTATCTCCCTCTCAACTTGAGTGGTACGACAACTGTTATAGCCGACCAGGCAACTCGAATCCAGACAACATGGCGTCCACTATCGGAATCATGCAAGCGCTCATCTCCATTTTCATCGATGATAATGACAAGATCCGGTGTATCAATGCCGGCCAATCAAGGATAACATTCTTGCTTCGCCCACCTCTGTATTATGTTTGCGTTTCGGCGTGGGGTGAACCAGAGTCCGTTGTAAGCACCTTCTTGTGAAGTTTACCACATGAAAAATTTTGACTTTCGTCGTTCAGACTCGAACTCACCTCGAATATCTGCACCTCCAAATTCTAAGCATAGTCACTGCTTCACAACTAAGGCGGATTTTTGAGAGAAGAACAAATTTTGACCTTCGGCGGTTGCTTGATGGTCTGTATTCTTGCATAAATTTGTCTCCACCTCGTTCATTTTTCATGCAGGGGCTGAATCCTTCTTGACGTCATTACTCGACGAACTTGAATTTGATCTCGCCATCAGTACATCTGCGTTACACTGTTTGAAGCTTGACCCAAACCTCAGAAAGAAAATTGCAGAATCACTTGTACCAATTGGCAAAACAAAGGTGAGCAATTCCCAGTTTGTTAGGTCAGCAAGGCTAACTGCGGTCCAGGAAATGTTATATGTTATTTTGGTAGCTGATGGCCGTGTCGTCACACTTATTCGGCCTAAGAAACACTCCATCCATCCCGCAGGTATACTCCCAGATTTTCGATATTTGCAATGTGATCGCAGACCGTTTCCCAGATATTCACATCCTCCTGAACACTATCAAATCTCCTTCAATATCTAATTCTCAAGCCTCTGCCTCTTGGATACCTGTTTGCCTTCCAAAATTCAACCCATCCGGATTTGTGAATGCCTATATATCCTTCCTCCTTCGCGACAACCCGGTCACAAACTCAAGTCCTTCGTCTTCATCAGCGGCATCCACAGAGTCAATCAGAGATGACGCTGCTGAATCTCAGGATCCGGATATTTCTCTCATCTGCATCAGCAGTACTGGTGATTTCGATCATGTCAAGACTTGGTGTGATACCGTGACGAGGGTAAGGCTATCCTCTATATTATTGAAATACCACCTACTAAAGTCTGTCAGAAACTTGTCACTGACCGATTGTTGCGTGCCCTGACGAAAGCCATCTTGTCCCAGCAGACTGTTTACACGGTTGCTGAGGTCGGCGTTCCTGGGCTGCGGCACTTCATCTACAAGTCGCGATCACAGGTTCAAATTACCTTCCCGGTTTTCGAGGACCCGTATAATAACATCAATGAGAAGCGAAGGTCAGTACATCGTTGTCGTGTGGACTTTGGCTGACGAGCTCGACTCTTAGGCTGATCACGTTATATCAATCGTTACATGACGCGATCCACGCCAAGTCTGGACAATCCGAGCCGCTGAAGCTTCAGTACATACATACGGACACGGAAAGTGTGATGGGCTGGGTAAAGTCTCTCGGAATTCATGCTCATCTACCCGGATCTGATTAGGACCTACAGATCACTCAACCTTTTGAACTATATATTGCACTTTCCCCTCGATTGCCCAAGAGTGCTATAATTGGAGCTGCGAACTCAGTTGTACGCTGGGTGAAGAAAGAAGAAAGTAGATTGTTTTTACGGGATGCACCTATATTTTAGAACATGGTTTCTTAAATGCCCACAAGTAGTAGGCGCCAGCCCGTCCAGTCGAAATTTAGAACGCGAAGGAAGACACTGATTACTCAAAATTTAGCGCTTTAGTAGTAAGCGCTGGGGGCGTCGAGTCACGTGGGGATAAAATATCCTCGCGGACTCTTGGAGAACATATTTTTGAAGTACCATTTCCGCTGTTTACCAGTCCGTGATGTTGCTAACCAGCCTTGGCTTCGGTCCTCGTCTGTCCGCATCGCTACCTAGCTTGACACGTACCATCGTTAACAAAGCCGCCCTCCGCCCCGTCCCTTCGCCGCGCCTCTTCCCTCCACCTCCAGGGAACCCTCATGCGTCACCTCTGAAAATCTCAACGCCTCAGGAGTTCCTCAAAGCTATTGGACGGTCGTCGGAAGAGAAGATGGAACCGGAGTCGTGGGAGGCATTTTGGAAGACGTCTGGACAGGATATGCGGAAAGCTGGATTGGCAGTGAGGGACCGGAAGTACGTAGTGGTTTAGTTGTCCGGTTACCCAACCCCTTCAACGGATGCTATACAATCTTCCCATAGATACATTTTATGGTGCATGGAGAAATACCGCCTGGGACTTGACCCGCGGGAATTTGCTCATGAACCGAAGCCTAAAAAGACCGTGCGAGGGTGTGTGGTTTTCCCATCATTACCTTTGGCGTTCGCAGGAATGACCAAATACTCTTCAGTTGGGGTCCTTCAGTCCAGAATGGAAAGCGGATACGCTCAAGACGACCGAAGAACTAGAACTACACGACCTGTCATTTATTCTCGCTTTTCAGGATATAGCACTATTACCACGAAGACAGAGTCGCGTATATGAGTGAGATCACAAACCAACACGATCACAACAAAGGAATATAACAATGGTAGATATGGTGGACATATTATGAAGAAATGGTTATACGAGATGGATGCAGTGTAGTTTTGGTTTGAAAAAGGATGGAGAATGGAGTAAAGTCAATCCTGCGCTGCCTCGGAAGGTCGACCAACGCAACAGACATTGGCATTATCCAAGTGTCGCTTCAACGCATCCCGACGGCTGAAAGTCTGCATACAACCGCCTATACGCTCCTGGCCCAGGAACACATACGGCTTCGCATCCTTTGGGATGTTGAACTTGTGGGCTTCTTCCACGGGGACGCCTTTGCACCACCAACCCTTTGATTGATCGCCATCGTCGGGCCGAGTATGGGTACGAAGGTGACGCTTAAAATCGGGTAGACGTCTGTTGGCCTGCTTCCACCCGCATTCAGGACAGACAAAGTTTAGATTGGTGCCGTTGCAAGCACTGTTGATTGCTGCAATAGATGTGGCCTGTTTATTGCGTGAAAGAGATGCACCAGGGGGACGTTTGATAGGAGCAGGAGAGGTTGATATGCTCCGCGTCGAAAGAGCAGAACGGCGAGTAGGGATGTGTGATGTGCGTCGCCTTTTGGGTCCAACTGAACGGGGAGTTGGAACATACTCGTCATCGGTATCATTGTCACTTTCATCGTCCGCCTCTTCATCAGAAAGATGAGCAACCGGGGTAACGGATTGGCGTAGCCTTTTGCGACCAAAAGATAACTCTGGGACAGGGGCTTTAGTGCTGAGCGGGATGGAAGGGGATGTCTTATTTGCTGGTGTCCTCGATCGGCGAGTTCTTGGAGAAGAAGGTAAGGGTCTAGGGCTCAGTTCACGAACGGCGTGTGGATCATCAAAGGATCTACGTCAGTGTCAGTATCAAAATTCACGACCATGACGTTTATCTCGTACCTAGTCCCTTCATTTCCCCTCAGCAAAGACTGAGGCAATGAGGAGGCCAATGCGGGAACGATGATATCCTCGCCATCCGACTCTTCGGATTTGATAAAACCATCAGCGATGGAGGAGCTCCTGCTCGAGGTCGACGAGTAGGGAGATCCAAACCCATCCGGCATTGAGAGGATAAATGGGACAGGAGAACGATGATCATCCTGAAGGATGCCTTTCTCCTCTGTTCCAAAGACGTTTGCGCACTGCTCTATATGAGCATCGAAATCGTAGTCAAATGAGACATTGGAGTTCAATTGCAGCTGGAAGAAGTCGGTATAGTTGTATGGGTACATGGATGGTGATAGCAACAATGCTGAGGAAGCAACCCTTTCAAACTCATTTTCGGGGGTATTATATAGTAAACCGAATCCTTTGACGAAGGCTTCGTGGTGGCTTGTGATGCTTGGACCAAAGAGCGCGACGCCAGCCCTGGGGCCTGTAACTCCGCAAAGGCACAACATACCCTTTCTATTATCACCTCGTTGCCGAATATCTCCGGTTTTGGTAGGCAGTTCTTTGAAGCAATATTTCGCCCATTGTCCCGCGTAATTTTGTCGCCAGGGCGTCCTGCTCAGGACATGAGTGTCGAGAATAATCTAGCAACGAGTGCTTCATTGTCCTCTGAAACTCAAGACTGACGACGACCAGCGGCCGCAAATTACTGTCCTCAATGGAATTTGTCAGGAAGCAGGTTTAGCACAATTGTGACCTATTAAAATGGTATGCGCCTTGGCCATTGCCAGTCGATCAGCCCCATCTCCGGTAGATTTCTTGCTTTAAGAAGTGATGACGCACGATAATGGGTTCGGCAGGCGCCTCAAGTTGAATGATGGCACGCGGCGGCAATGAGGTGCAGAAAATTGCTCTGTGTTTTGACATTATCGCATGGCTATCATCCGTACATAGTCCCCAACATGCCATTGATGAATGGACAATGGTTACTACTTGCAAGGGGTGTCAGGAAGAACATGTGGACAAAGCATTGTCAATTAGCGAGACGTATCGGAGTAATCGTGCGGAAAGGTATCATCTAATAGAGGGGAGAAAATAGATGAGTTAGGAAGCCACTTCCTCATTCAGCAAGACATATTCTCGGGTCGAAAGACCGAACTTGATGACTGAAAAGGCAAAGGGTAGATGAATAACCGGCGCATTGATTTGAATGCCGGGATCAACGCACCATCTCTAGTTTTAAGCTCATAGAAACGGGCAGCTGGTATTTTCTCGTCATTCACAAGTGTACCATTGGTGGACTCCAAGTCGATGATGAAGGGCCTGCAGCAAGAGAATACATGAGGGATGGATATGACTTCTATTCGGGCGAAAACGATCCTCACTTGACAACACCTCTGGGTTCGTCCTTCTGTTGTACATATCGATCTGAGGGGGTCTTATGATAAGTCACGTTTACTCCGATAATCACTACTTACATTGTATAACTGCATGTTGTTTCGAACACGAGGGGTGATCCACGGCAATGTCTGCGACAAGGCGGTCACGTCCGATCAGATATGCGCTCTGCCTCTGGATATGAAGAAGTTCTGATGAGACAAAATCTCATCAGTGATGGGGCGGATGATGAGGCGAAAATCTGTGACTTGCCCACTTGCTCACTGCCCTTAAAAACGTAAAGTCTCCAGCTTAAGGTAGGTTTTCGAGCTTCTGGGGGTTCGTTATATTTCAGGACAGTACTCGTACCATCAGCCGCTTTTACGGTATTGGTTTCCGCGGCGAGCAGCCCTGACTGAGCAAAGTTGGGCTTGGCCTTCTCTGGTTTGGGGGAACGGTCCCCAGAGGAAGACCGAGGCCTAGAGGAACGCGACCTTGGTGAAGCTGAGCGTCGATGGTTCCGCGAGGACCGCTCGTCGTATCTTCCTTCTCGTGCCCTATCGTATCGTTCCCTGTCTCTCTCTCGTTCTCGTTCTCGGTCACGTTCTTGATACTCACGGCGTTCATATTGTGAATCCTGATATCTGCGTGAGTCCCCTCGCCTTGGCGAGCCAGTAGCCCTGTCTTCATGCTCCCTTCCCCTGCTCTTCATGTCGTGTCCACGATACCTGTCCCCCCGCGTTGAATGCCGGTCACTCGTCGAGCGAGAGGCTCCTTCTCTTTGGTGAGACATAACTTCAGCCTGAGTCTGTGTAAGCATGTTTGTATGCCTCGCAGATAAATTCTTACTACACTGAAAGGGCGGGTAGTGCTGGCACAGACTTGGGATTGAAGACAACTTTGCACACATGTGTGCTGAGAAGAGTTCTAAGGTCACGTGTTGCATTGATCCCCAATGAAAGAGGTCGCGGACGTCAGGGAAACCTCGCCGGCGTCGGGATTCGGGAGAACAAACTTAAATAACTTTCGGGAAAGCGTTGCCAATCCACCATAGTTACGAGCTATTACTTACAACTCATGTTTGAATCGGCGGGAAGGATACCTCCTCAGTTTGCGCTGCGGAATCCAAAGCAATATACAAGGTGTTATTATCCTCGCTGCTTCCACAAAAACTTTGCGACTAGTGGTGCATGCATCGAATGGCTAGGAGTAAAACTTTCACACAGGAGGGTGACTATGACCCTCGTAGGCGATGTTAGAACCTAGGGGAGCGCAAGGGCAGTGTGAGGTAAAGCGACCGACCCAGGATGTCCAGTTAGTATGGCATTTCAGGTGTTCTGCTGTTGTTCTGTCATGCATCCGACACTGTGATATGAGCTCTTAGGTCATCAGTCACACGTACAATGAATGAGGTACACTCCTGAGTCCCAAGGATATTCGGTTTGTGGACTTGGCGGTGGTTGTTGTAAGCCAAAGGATACGAGTTACAGAAAATTAGAAGAGAGGAGGTTGCAAAGGGTCCTAAGGGTCGACGGTCAGAACATGTGTGAAGGTACAGCCTACAGCTCGCCAGGTAATTGTATTCAAAGCGGGGTCTTGAAACATTGGTGCATACGTCCGTGCGTAACCCAATTGCGTATAAATAGGTAGACAAGATGTTCAATTTGGTCAGAACCATGAATAGTGCAGCATAATTAAATTGCCGGCATGGGAGTTGCCGGGGGGCTCGCCACGTGAGTAACGAGTGAATGTTTTCCCACGGAGGCATCCTCCAGATCAAGGATCAGAAGACGAGCGAGTTGTGAAGCGAAGAGGGACAAGCTGAGTCGTTCAGGTGAGGTTCGGTATGAGGAAAGGGCGCTAACCGACGGGATCGTTGTGACGAGAGCAGATCTGCGGCGGGATAGTAGAGGCCTTTTGGAAACGGAGGGTAAACAGGTGACAACAAGGGTCAGTATTGAGATTGAGATCCCAGAGCAAATATATGTGCTGCCAGGGTCTTCTGTCCATTCACATTTTCTCTCCTTCCCTTCCCCTTCCTTATGTTTTCTCTCCATCGGCTGCTGCCTTCACACTAAGCTCTCGATTCAGTCCCCGTAAATGTTTGCCATCGTCATGCCCAGACCTTACCCCCGCTCTCAGTCGGACGCTTTCCACGCTTCCCAGTACGCCGCCCCTAGCAATGTCTCCGACCTGAACACCGGGCTTCCCTCTCATTCGTATGGCCATACTCCAGACACTTCCAAGTACATGTCGGAGACCTTGTCTAATCCATATGCTTGTTCCCGCTCTCATCCCCACGAGAACAGGGACGTTGGGTCTTCCTGCGCTTCTGGACAGAGCTTCGATAGGCGGAATGTGGTCGGCCCAGAATTACTGTCTTCGAGCGTTACCTATCGGCAACTCTTGGACAACCCGACACGTCCTGCCCTCTCTGCTGTAGCACAGATGAAGCGCAATGAATCGACCCTTGGCATGGACACCTTTTCTTTGGCCATGCAGTCTCCAGACTCAGGACCGGTGTCGGCCTCTTCAGTTGCCTCGAGTGATTCCTGGGTGCCTACCACGATACATCCGACTCGAGAGCGTGTTCCCGATCCCCCCAAACTCAAGAAGCGTCGAGAAAAGCCCCGTATTGAACTTGCACCAGATCAACCTCCAACCACCCAAGGAAAGCCGAGGGCAAGAGTTTATGTCGCCTGTATCCAATGGTGAAGCTTACCTTTTTGTTCTGCGTAGACAATTGTTTACTCAAACCCTTTTTAGCCGGACAAGAAAGATACGTTGCGATGGTGCAAAGCCAGTTTGCCATAATTGCGGTCGCCGTACCACCAGTAACAACGAATGCACTTATGACCCTGTACCTAAACGTCGCGGTCCCGATAAAACTCCTGGTGCCCGTCAGCGTATGGCGCGGGATATGAGGAATCAACTCGACAGCTCGCTTTTGCAGAGCAGGCGCCGTCGTCGGACTCGAGATCTCCCTCCATTGGATCCTAATGATACCATTGAGTACAGCTCGTCCTCTCTCTCACCGCCTTCACTGCCCCAAGAAGGTGCCATCGCGTTGCCAATATCTCTCAGCATCCCACCTGCAGTGGATACAAGTGACTCAAAACGATACGATGCTTGTCCGCTTGGTGCTACCAACATACAATCGACTCATAGTTGCGGATGTCACGGGCTATCACCCTGCCCAGATATTCTGGGTACAGCTGGTTTTACTGATAGTTACAAGGCACGCCACCCAGTGAGTGGGGGAACAAATATCAGTGACCATGAAACTAATGTTCCCGTCCCAGCCTCCCCCCTACAGCGAAGCATTTAGTCTATCGACCTTAATGTCGTACAACACCCACCCCATTGCTGGCCATGGCTACATCACCGAGCTTGATGAAAACGAGAACGAGAGAACAGATGATCACTCAGACATGGTCAGCCAACCCTCCCTAGTATTCACGCGCGACGTGTGGTGGGAGTCTCTGTTGCTTCTCTACATGTCACCGAACTCCACAAGACTTCAGGCCCTCTCTCCTGCGCAGCGGGAATATGCGGCACAAGGCATTGCTTCAGACCTCCGGTTTGTTTTCAAAGCTTCCAACTACTGGTTCTCGTTCTTCCATATACCCACCTTCTTTGGCAACTTCTTTGACCCCGTCCGACGGAAGCACATGCAACCCTCGTTGGTCCTTGCGCTTCTCGCTATGTCCACTTTCTGGCAGAGTTCCGAGGTAGGACTTGGTCTAGCGGGTAGAGAGCGCGCTCTGCGTTTCAGGGACGAAGCCCAGAGTGCTCTAGAAGCCAGCGTCAATGTTGGGTGGCTGGACGAAACTCTCGCACAAGCAGCCTGGGTCAGTCCAGAATCATTGGTGGAAGCATGAGGAGCTCACATTCTTTGCATCCAGCTCTTGGCACTTTTCGAAGTTTGTGCCCATCCTAGACATTCCTCGGAACGCTGTGTATCGGCCCTGGTTATGCTCGACTCAATCATTCGCAGTTTGTCATTGACGCTGCTCGACGCCGACAATCCCGGGACGACCATGTTTCTTCCTGGGACCGTACCAGTTGTACCCGTAAGGGATCAACAGAGGACTTCCTGGTTCGATTATCAGCCATTGACCCCTGCTCATCAGGCTACACAAAACCCAGATGCGTTTTACGTCTCAACTTCTTCTCCTGTCATCCATCACCGCGCTGCTGAGGTTGGTTGCTCGTGCACCTCCCTCACTCTTGGAAAGCATTGGCCCTCGACTAATGAACATGCGCCGTTGTGGAGTTCCACGCCTGCCTGGAACGATTCCTGGTCCGACAATGAAATCCGCAAAGAAAGTATCCGTCGGTTGTGCTGGAGTGCCATGGTTGCCGCCGCTGGCCATATCTCGTACACCACAGCTCATCGGTCACACAACCCAGACTTGTTCATAGCCGACCCAGCCAACGTAAGCCACCTCATTGGTTGCCAACTAATTATGCCTCTAATAATTCACCTCATGCTCAGTATGCACTCCTGTTCTCTGGGGAATCAATCGCCAAGTCACCATCTTTGTCGACTTCGTCAAAGGACACGGTATGGGCTCTCCAAGACCGATGTTTTCTATTGTGGCATGGCTGTATACGGATGAGGACAGATCGGAATGCAAGTGACGCAGAAAAAGCGCAGTTCGCCACCAAGGCATGGTTAGAAGCAGATGCGCTTGAAGCCGCATTGAACAAACACACATGTTCTATCGAGCGTGCGTTTATCTTCCAAGCACGAGAATACATCTTCAAGTAAGCACGATGCAGCTCACTCCTAAATTCAACTGAAGTGGCCTGTCAGCACTCGCATGAGTATCTCCTACGAGTTCCAGAGATATATCCCCCTCGTTACCGCGTAAGCTAATGTGTTGGTATGTCACTTTATATCCCTCTCATTGATATCGTGCATAGGAACGTGAACGGTTTATTCCACCGTCGCAAGGCCGAAGAATGGCGTAAGTCTCTCTTCTGCTTTTTGTCTTACTGTGAATCACGCCCTTTCAGTGAGGCATCAAGCAACCGTTGCAGAACGTTTCATGCACGGTTTACACACGATTACGGGGAATGCCAATAATCTGCTCGCCCGCCGGCCATTCTTTGTTTTCTGGTTCATGGGCCAAATATCAAGGTCTCTGTCATTATGGGAATGTGACAATACATTAACGGTTGCCCTTGACGTTTGCAAGGCGCTTTTACCCGCGATTGATTAGTGAGTGCCATTCTCTGTTAATCACGTTCTTGATGATACTATGGACTCCAGTCTTTCCGCTCTTTGGCCTTGTCCAGGTAAATAGCATGTAATCCTCGTTCGTCGATGTGTACTGAGGATAGCTTGCGGCAGAACAACGGCTTCGTTATGATGCCCTCCGCAAACGCCTAAATAATGCTTGTTATGTTGCTGGAGTTGGCCTTCCTCCCCCTCCAAACTTCTCTTTGCCTCCTCCCTCCTCTCCCTCCTCTCTGGTTTAGTCCAACTCAGTCCGGTTCATGTGTATACCTATTTTCCCGGCATTTATCTATTTTTGTCCCTATAACTATAACTATTGTAGCCATCAGGAATTTTTCCGTGATCTTCGCAGTGGTGTTGGTATCATTCTGTAAATTACGATTAATCGAATTGTGCGTTCTCTCAGAGCACTGGGAAACGGAGCGGGGAGTGAGAGACTCGCTGTTGTGAGTTTGAGTCGCGTGGAATAGCACGCACCCACTGCATGACCATAAAAGGAAGAATGGATTCATTCCAAAGTCCCAAAGCTGCTATAAATTAGCTCCAAAGACTATCTGCTATAACTCTCTCATTAACCATCGTCATTGTTCGTCTATCATGGATTCAGCGGATCCCTCGCTCAACCATGCGATAATGTCATTCCCTACAACCCCGCCCGTATCTACATCACTGGTATCGGGTTTGAGCCTCAAGCGCAGAGCATCGTCCCCCCTCGAGGATGCGGCAGCCGAAGGCAGTCGGAAGAGACTAAAGGAGGACGCGAACGAACAGGACAGGGGGGAACCACCTCAAGACTCTCGTTTCATAGAAGAATTGGCGCAGGAGTTGCAATGTGGGTGTTGCGCCGGCCTTGTTTACAAGCCCGTGCTGGTGCTGCCGTGTCAGCATTTCTTTTGTGGAAGGTATGTCCAACCCCTTGGCTTCAAGGCAAGCACGAGGATGTGATTGTGACGCTGGTACATTCCCCGTAGTTGCTGTGTCCTCTGGATACGTGTGAGTGCTATTTCACGACAGCATGAACAACTATATCTGCCCCTGATTAATCCATGGGCTGGACAATCATAACATGCCTGCCAAGAACCAAAACTGCATACACTAACTCAACCTTGAACAGAATGGTGGAACAAACTGTCCCTCGTGTCGGGGTGTATCAACGATCGTGACTCCATTCCGTGCACTGCAGGGTACAATCGATGCTTTCCTTCGGGCAGCACCATATCGGACTCGGACCGAACGGGAACGCCAACAAGCCGATGAGATATATTCTGGCAGCAATCTACGCGTTAGTCTCCCGAAATACTGGATATCTCGTTCATCCTATTTATTCCCTCCCTTGTTCAGTTGCCCGCACCTCGAGAAGCTTCACCAGAGCCCAACATTAACCAGAATGGTGATTATGTCCTACCCTGTCCACATTGCTCGCCAGGAAATCCTTATGGTTGGGTGTGCCCGCAACCCATACCTGATCCCAATATCGATCCCGACCATGCTTGGCCTCTGGACGATGGGTTACCACCAGGGCATGCACACTGCGGCAATTGGTGAGGGATACCGGCCTCCTGCCGTACTTATCTTCTCTGACGAGGTATATAGCGAAACTATGCTCGCCCTCCATGCCCCTTCGACCACCAAATGTGATATGTGCCAGGTATCTTTCTGTGGCATAAACGTTCAAGGACGTTGCAATGCCGCTCCGCTACTTGCTCAACAACCACACGGTTTGTTAGACATTGGTGATCTCATTGAATGTCCCTACGTGTATGACTGCTTCGATAGCAATACTGTCGAAGTGGAGATCATGTTGGACTACCTGACCGCGCAAAGATTGGCACCGAAGCATATTTATCGCGAGGTACACTTAGTCGTGTTCCGTCGCCACGCATCTCATATTCGCCTGCAGATCGTCGCACACATCCAGTCTCAACCTAGGGGTTTCCAGCCACTCATAGAAGCTAATATATTCAGTGATATCCACGGTGTTGCTGCAGGAGTAGACCCTAACCCGGATTCACCCCGGACCCGGATTTGTCGCCTATGTGCCGCGGAAGTTTTTCTCTGGGGCCTCAAGGAATGGTGGGTCCGGGAGCGACAGAAGGGATTTCTAGAGCCGAATATCACTAGCCGCAAAGACTGTCCTGATGGTTCAACGTGTGTCCATCAAAAGGATCTTAGTATGTGAAACATGTCTCATACTCTCATCTGGAATGCTGACGTTATGATACTTGCTCGTTGATAGGTCATGCTCGGGAATGTAAGAGAGTAATATGCCTCTTATTTCCAGCCTATTAATGTTTGAGGTTTATCAGTCAACCACATAATCACGCCGCCGGCTACAACCCACAGTAGTCATCAGCAACCACCGCAACCCCCGGCTCTCAATGTTCCAGGAAATATCTCGGAGACCAACATACCGATCACCCCTGCCACTGAACCTTTGCCTTTCATTGTGGATGTACAGGAGGATGCGTTGACATCTGCGCCCACAACCCCAGACTTTCATGACGCCGTAGACGCCTTTCTGTGACAGAATACTATGGTACTGGTAGTGGAAAGCATATGGTTTAATAAATACAACACAGCGCGTCTGGTACAACCAACGATGCAGATGACAAGAAAAATACGAAAGGAATCCTAAAGGACCACATTAATCCCTTGGTACATTGACACATGTTCCTTTGGCTGCGGAGATGGTTTGGCTTTGACACTCCTCGGACTCAGACCAAATCGATTTTTGGTCTTCTGATCCTGCCTCACCCTACGACTGTCTGGTTTGGTGGGACGCGCCGGTGATTGTGTGCTTGATTTGAATGGCGAGGTTGGCATCTTTATTGGTGAGCGTAGTTTCGGTTCTGGAGGGGGATAAGAATAGGAATCGGGAGTCGTGTGTTCTGTCCAGCTTGAGCGCGTGGGACTGGGTTGGCGTAAATCAGACGTTTGCTTAGTCCAGTGAATCGCTTCGTCCTCATTCAACACAATGGTAAACTCTTCGTCCGTGTCATCTGTGTGTTGCGATGAATTGACCACCAATGGAAGTCGGTCCTTCTTGCGCAAAGGGGTCAGAGGTGTTTTCAAGTCGTGATCTGAAGAGATAGAACTCTGCGAGCTGGAAGAGCTTAAATTGAAAATGTGATAAGGGCGTTCGACAGCAGTCTTACTACTGTTCGTGGGAATGCCCGTGAAAATGGGAGAGGGTCGATGACGAGTAGGAGTGGGGGTGATTTTAGCAGGTGTGCCAGGCATAGACGGCTTCTTCGGGCTCACGAGTTTACCGGTGCCCGAGGTCTGGGAATTGACTTGCTTTTTGGAAGGAGTAGTCGGCACCGATTGACTCGAGTGTGTCTTCTGGTGGTGTCCGGGTGCAGTTGGAACAGATGAGATGAGAGTCCACTCATCCGAAGTCTTGGATGGGATGGATCGATGATGCACCCCTCCGGCCATGTGTTTCTCTTTGCGGGGCGATAGTGGGAGCAGGGCTGGCTGAGATTCCAGTCCATGTGTTTGGGAAGGGAAGGACCCCGAGGATGGGTATGTTGCTGTATCTGCAGGGAGTTTCGCACGGTCTTGTTGAACCTCACCATACTCCTTTACAGGGGATGGAGGAAAGACACTGTTACTCCGCGTCACTGAGGCAATGAGTAGTGTTCTGGATGGGCGCATATCAAAACGAGACTTACTATAGGAGGTGCCATTGGAGGTGCCACCACCCAAGGTTCTCCAATGCGCGTCCGAAGTTCCCCGAGGTCGAGAAGAATAACTACTATCTCCATGAGTGTCTCCATGTTTGCTACTCGTTCCGTTGAGGCCACCTGGGCCCCCTTCTGGGTATCGATCATTTCCATTTTCTCTCTCATGCCGAGATGACTTTGATGGTTTCTTCTGGGTGTAAGACTGCAGAAAACACGTCAGATTAGGCCAGGCTGTATCATTCCTGAACGTACCATAACGGTTTTGAGAGCTCTATAATAAATTGTAGGTGAATTTTGAAATCAACAACCGAGAGCAGTGCTTACCTGATCTGCAGACTCCGACAACTACACAAAGTCGCAACCTCATACACTCCCACCGATGTCGAATTCGACAACGCCCGATGCATTGCATGCTTCACAAGAGAGGTGAGATGATCCAATTGGTATGTTGCGCCGAGAATCAGGAGTTGACTGAGAACCGCAGGCGCATGCTGCAGCGGTGTAATCAAAGCCAGCGAATAGAAGTATTGTAGCAAAGCCATCGTCACAGGCCATGACTCTGATAGATAAAGCGCTCGGGGAGTCAACCGTGGGTCAACCGGAGTTTCTTCTACGCTGGCTGTGCCGGGGAGAGCAGGAAGGTCGACGTGCATAGCAGAGACAGGTAAACGGCTCAAAGCGGCTTGTGCTCTCTGCAGCGTGCGGGTTCGTTGCAACTTAAACCAAGGCCAACGTTCCTCTAAAATTTTACGAGAGCAAGGGATCTTCCGACCATCGTCGCACACGATCTCAAAGTCCGCCAGTGCTTTTTCCTCCAGAGCGGCAAGACCAAGCTCTTGCATGCGAATATCGAGCTTCAGGGGGGGAGGTTGATAAATGCCGAACGCCTCCAAATCAACCACTGCAACATGGTCCCAACTCAACAAGCGGCGGTTATAGTCGTCCACCAAGTTCCCATTTCGATTTCCAAAAATTAGGAATTTGTTGCCCTCGGTCCACAGGCATCCCCTGAACCAAGATCCCGACTCGATTGCCTTTCCTGGATCAATGCGGGACCAGGTCATAGTAACGAGGTCCAGCACCCAGATCGAGAAGGACTGATAGCTATGAGCAAGATATGTACCAGCGATAATGAGGTGTGTGCCTAAGACGGCACCTGTGGGGAAGCGAAGACCAGGAGGAAGTGTGGAACCCGTCATCTGTTCTGAGCGGTCATCAATCGTAAAGTCGGCGTCCGGTAGTGGCGAAAAGACTTCAAGTTCCCGCTTGACATCGGTAAACTACATCGGAGTATTGGATAAGTAATAATTGACTGGGACCAAGACGAGAACAGCTCACATTATAGTTGCTATACAAGAAAATTTCACTTGGATGTTCATCAGTTGGCTCGGCGGTGTAAGGCAGATGCGTGAGAGTGTTTGATGGAGTAACCTCTGTCAACGGTGTGGATTTGTCCACTTGTAACCTGGTGCCTGAGGGACCGAGCGTTGACGAAGCATGAAATGCTTGAATCTCGTCTTGGGGTATACGGACCGTGGAAGTCGAAGAAACCGCAACACTGCGATAAGTACCGCAATGACGAGGGTAATCCCGCTTCTGCACCCAGGCCTTGTTGGCAAGGTCGTACACACAGACATCGTCAAGCCACGTGTTGAAGAAGTCTTGCCCTCCGATGATAAAGAGGCGATTGGCCGTTACGGAAGATAAGTGGGCATAACGGGCGCGGGGAACATTAGGATCCTCAGGCGATACGTTCAACGGCTCCTCCGGCAGCCAGCGCCGGGTTTCAAGGTCGAAAAAACGAACATCATTCAATACACAGAGGTCCTCTGGGTTGGGAGAGTCAGGTCGATTGCTCATCCCGCCGAAAAGGACAAGATAATTGTTCCCTATGACGGACGTTTGGTGGCAGGCGAGGCTTCTGGTCGTAAGAACTCACATGTGTCAGTACTGTGAAAATAGCGAGGCCGTGGGATGTCATCCTCGGAGGACGGTTGGATGGACTCCCATTCGAAGGTCTCTAAGTCGAACATATACAAGTCGGATGTCATGCGCCGCTCTGTAACAAGGCGCCCTCCCTGTCCCACTTGAACAACACTGAGAGCGCGCAATAAACTCGGACTTACGAAGAGGTACATCTTAGAGCCTATAACCGTCGTGGAGGCACCCTGTTACATGGAAGAATGAGCATATAGCCCGACAAGTGAGTTGAAGAGAATTCACATACCACCAACTTCGGGGGAACATCTCCAGAGGTTCTTCGACAAAGGGTGGTCAAATCGTAGATGGAGTGGAGCATCGCAAAGTCATAAACAAGAACGGGTGAAAGAAAAGACGAAAGAGGAGCGGAACGAAGAAAAGGCGTCTGGACAAGGGCGAGAACGACGTCCAGGATGAGTGCCTCCACACAACAAATGTCAATCTTGATCCGGACAGTAATGCCCCGGACCTCCGGCCGGTTCCCGTGCCTCCTCCGTGATAAAGTCAATAGAACTGTATCGTTCCTTCATCAGCCAAGATGCGCCCTCCATATCGCGTCCAGACGACGAACAGAGACTTGTGCAGAAAATACGAGGATTTCTTGGATCTGACTCAAGTCTCATGACATCGATCAGCTTTTTAACATATTTACCCCCTCTTTTGTCAATCAGATGGCTGAGTCAACGGAACTTCCGTCCGCGTACGATACCAAATGTTAAGGTGCCTGTATCTTGCTTTCTATCGCTCGCTCAGTACCAGGCGACCCATCTCTCGCATTCGCTCGTACCTATCCGCTATATCACACACGATGGACGCTGTCATCTCCTCCTCTCCAGAGAAGATCAAAGTCCTCCCCCACTACCAGTACGAGACACATGATCACCTTTCGCCCTCTACTGTCCACCCATCTCCCATTGAACAATTTCGCAAATGGTTCCAGGAGGCTGTGAACAGCGGTGTCCAGGAGCCTGAGGCCATGTCTCTCTCCACGGCCACCCCATCTGGTATCCCGTCGGCTCGGATCGTCCTGTTCAAACAGGTCGACGCACGTGGTTTTGTTTTCTATACCAACTATACTTCCAGGAAGTCCCAGGAGATCCTAAGCAACCCTTACGCCGCGCTTGTTTTCTACTGGAGAGAGGTTCACAGATCGGTCCGTGTCGTTGGGAAGGTGGAGAAGCTCTCCAGAGAGGAGAGTGATGAATATTTCCAAGGCCGGCCAATTGGAAGCAGGTTAGGGGCTTGGGCGAGCAAACAAAGTACTGTAATCGGGGAACATGTCTTGGAGGATCGCTTGAAGAAGGTGCAGGAAAAGTTTGGTGTCTGTGAGGGTGATAAGGAAGGTGAGGTGCCGACTCCTGATTTTTGGGGAGGGTGGAGAGTGGTCCCGATGTAGGTTATTCGATTGCCTAGATTTTTATTGGCCTGACTTCTGGTACTCAGCGAGATTGAGTTTTGGTCTGGGAAGCCATCGCGTTTGCACGATCGCGTGCAATATCTTCGGGTTGAAGGCTCTCCGGAAGAGCGTCCAGAGTGGAAGATCAACAGGCTATCACCATGACTTCATAATGCGTGATAGAATGGGCTTTAAGATTCATTCTTATTTCATGGTAATAACAATAATTCTTGGATATTCAGTTGTGCACAACCCCACGCGCGGATTCCCAACAAATCTTCGACCACTTCTGCAATAGCGCCTTTGCTTGCCCTTCATTTCCTTTGACCCATTCCTTGAGAGCGTCTCCTTGCAAAGCCCGGCCAAACGAGAATGTCAAGGAAGGAAGGCGGGCGAAAGGCGAAGGCGGCTTAGACGAGTTAACGAGAGCATTCACCGCGGCAAGGTGATGCGTTGCTAAGGCGGGAGTTAACCCACCTGAGGGGAAAGATATTAGATCTGGACCATGCAACCAAGGATAATTAAAAGCACCAGAGAGGAATGCGACGCCAGGAACAGAAGTAGGTACAGATCGGGCAATAACAGTGGCTGTCGCAAACGCGATATCTTCTGGTTTGTATCGATTCCTGTCCGGATATTTGAGCCCAGGTAGGGGGAAGGAGGGCTTGATAATGGATCCTATCAAGAACGAAAGCATGTTAACCCGCCCTCGAGAGAAACACGGTCGGGCCCTACATACCTTCGAGGAGTACGTTATACGCTCTCATACGATCATATATCATTGCAATGGCTTTCTCGTGAACTTCAACGCTTCTCGCCAGATCAGCGTCCTCGGAGAACTCAACGTCAGGCTCCACAATTGGCACTAAACCCGCTTCTTGACTGATGGCCGCATATCGACCTAGAGTTTCTGCATGAAGTTCGAGGGCAGTTTGCGTAGGTAACCCGCGTTCCTTCGAAGTGCAAGCGATGGGAACACGCCACTTTGAGAATCGTGCGCCGGCTGCTCGGGCTGTTTGGAGACGACCAAGTAAACCGTCAAGGCCTTCAACCACGAATTCATAAGGAGAGCTGGGGATCGGCATGAGTTCTCCGTTGGCACGTACGCCTGGGATGATGCCTTTGTTCACGAGAATAGGGGCGAGTCCGAAGTCGTTCAAGGTCTCCGGGTAGAGTATGACACCAGAGATGTATTCTTTTGTAATGCGAAATGAGCAACAGGAACACGAATTATCCAAAGGGGGGTATATATACCACTGGGTGCAGCGTTATACGCGCATTCCCTCCACTTTTTCCTGCGCTCTCTGTTCTCCTCTTCCGACCATGCTCGTTCTTCATGATCGTTCAGCGAAACACCGTCCAGAAGCGCCTGGATAACGTCAGGCGACTCGTCTGTCGCATAAATACCCTTGCCGCGGGGGGCAACGAGTGCATTGGCCGTCGAGATCAGTTCATGTGCGATATGTGGAGACCAATATGGTTGTAAGAAGACATCCTGTGGAGGTGGACGGGGTAGCTGAGAGGTGAGATCTGGTTCAGCGAAGAGGTTGGGCGGGATTGTTTCAATGTTGAACTCTGGCATCTTTAATCCGTTCAAAAAGATGAGGATTTGTGTTGATCTTGCTTAGAACCTGCGAGGATGAGATATGATATAGATATGTGGCTAATTTTAGGACACCTGTGGGGACTTTTCGTCATCTGATAGTCTGCAACGTATTTTAACCCAACCGAGTGCGAACACCAGTCGTTTATGCAAATGGAATCAGTTGGTCGCCGATTTGTCCTTGAGGAAGTTAAATTGCAGTAATCCGCTCAGTTGTTGTTGCGGAGTCCCAGGTGAAGCAACTCGCGTTGAACGCCGGTGTGAGGGAAGCATCGACGGATAGTTCGGATTGTTTCGGCAGGACATCTAGGTCTTTCAAAGGAGATGGCATGGCCGGCAAGGTCCAACAAAAAGCTTAGACGTTAGTCTGAGTGGTCGGTCGAGCGCCATAGCAGCTCAGTGCTGCCGCTGTTGGCAGTAGGCTTGCTTGGCCTTGTTTGGGTCCGTAATCCTCCCTTAACACGGACACACTTGGCTGCTTCCTGTATCAGCTCACCATGTTTTTTCGGGACGCCCGACAGCTTTTCTTCCGACAAAATACTGGTCTACGGATGCGTCTTCAAACTACGAACTCCAGGCCAGGGTACCAAGTCCATGAAGAAGCTATTGACTTTCGACCACCTTGGGTTTACGTCGCTTCTCGGCTGATGACTTTCACAATCATTCCCAGTGGGTGGATTGTGCGGATTCGACTGAACGTATTTGACGTGGCAATGGTATTCCTCTAGGCATTGTGTTTTACTCCGTATTTTTCTATGACTTTGGCGACAAAGATCATGTGTTTCAACCGGTGAGTGTCATCCCGTTTTTACTTCCTGGCCAAGTGTTCACACTGCCAATCTCTTTCACAGGCCAGGAGATGGGCTCTTGAACAAAAGGCCGCATTCTTGACACTTTCACCCGAAGAGGAACGAATGCTCAAAGGTCATAAACCCAAGTCAGAAACACCATAACATGGAACACTATCTTCAAACGTCAATGTTTCCTTAGGGTTCTATCTGTGCAAAACACCCCGATCTGCTGGACCATATGGAACTCTGCTTCGCGTAGACCTCCAAAAGAGGAGTGTTCAATTGGAGGGGTGGGGGTCTGTTGTTTATGGCGAGTGCACCATGTTCGGGTGGTCACGGGTACAACGCAGCGCGGCCATTGCGGAAAACGGAGGACATTGTATGTTCATCACATGTTTGAGACCATCAATATTTGCGGGACTTGTCGTGCATCTGCTCGGTGGAATATATCTTAGATGAACTCAATCCCTTCTGGCTTTCGACGTAGATGAGGCGCTGGAGGTTTGAATATCGGATGACTGGATGCTCGGAGTCTATCCTTTAGGCTTTTGAGCCATGATTTTCCGGATGTCAGATGCACAACTCACCCCATTTCCTCAATCCAGATTCGATCACTCTTACAGCACCTAGCACTCTTTGGGTATGGATCCGTATCTGTGTTACCGTATTCTCAGGAGGCGGTATCTGCCTGGTGTCGTCTGCAAGTTGCTGATTCTGAGGAATGTAAGTACCTCGATGTAAGGGCACTGATGTGCGGTATCATACTAGGTTAAACAAGCGTGATTTGATTCGATTTGATTCAAGCGTGAAGCCTAGAGGACGGCGGCGGTGGGCTGGGTCTCACTGCATTCGTGCCAGCCGTACATCGCGTATATCGACTAATATAGCCATCTTTCTATGCAGTGGGGGCTTCCTCTTCGCGTTACCTTCCGCCTGGGCTTTGCGAGTCTATTTGGCTCAGCGACTTACTCGTCACATACATACCTATTGCGCTGTCGGCGCCCTGCTATCCATGCGTATGTCCTTCAGCTTCTCGAATGCACTCTCTCCACGAGCTCCACTCGGATAATATCCATATCTTCTTCTTTCTCCGCTCGTCGTGCTTGCTTGACCTCCATCCCCTTCGTTTTGGCCCACTGTTGAAGTTGCTCGTTATATTCTTCCATCATTCTCTTAACGTTTTCCATTAGATCTTTTAGATCCATCACAGTATGTAGATACTGAAGTTAATACGAAATTTAACGCGATGAGGGCTGGGTGGCAAGTTACAATCAGCATCCCGGCACGGGGTCGTTCCATATAGGCGCTTGCCTTGCGCGTCGGGGTCGAAATTGAAAACAAGAGAAAGGTAGAGGCGTGAAGCCTAACACGTGACCGGACATATTCTCGCGTGCACATCGACATAGTATTGCAGATCGCACCTTTCCCGGTTCTCGGCCGTGGTCGTCGTGTATGGCTTCCAAACCTTTAGGAGAAAATCCTCGTCCTCCTCTTATCACACCCTCTGTTTCACCGCCACCTCAAACATGGTCTTCCAGACACGATGCAGCTCCGCCATACAAACGCCAACGATTGACCTCTGTCTCGCGTTCTTCCAGCTCACGGCTCTCTGTTAGTGCAGCGGACGCAGCCCTAGATATACAAAAGGAACGTGAGGCATCGCGAGCACGACTTCTGGACACTTGGTCTCAGCTTGCGGAACGATACACACGGAGATTGGACGAAGATGACATTGTGGACATACGAACAGGTCAAATCGTGAAGGACAATGGATTTCTGAGAACGACTCGAAAATTTAACTTTGGTGAAGCCCTTGCATCGGAAGGAGCGGAAGGAGATGGGGGAAATGATTCACAAGCGGAGGAGGTATCCGAAGATGAGGAAGCTGCTGACGAGTTGGACGCGTTTTCCGAGGGTCATGATTTTCTGGACATTCTTGCCAAAGGCTTGCAGCCTGATCAACGAGCAGCCTCAAATCACGGCTCAGGCGATACAGATGATTTGGAAGAATTCCTCGAGGCCGAGAAACGCAGAAAGGAAGAATACGGGAGCGACGTAGGGGAAGAGGAACTTGAACCATCTCATACCACTCGTGGAAACGGGTCATCGTCCCCGTCCCCATCCCCAACAACGGATAGTGAATTCGATAATGACGAAGAGGACCACAACGTTCCTTACGACCGACCTCCAACAAGCTCGTCCCTATATCAGTCTGCCGGGGAGGAGTCCCTCTCGGATGATGAACTCGATAACTGGGAGCTTACAGAAGCTAGTAGGGTCGTCGTCACCGATGATGCACGGGACTTTCCTCCTCCAGATGAAGAATCTGAGTCCGAAGTCGAGATTGTTGAATCGTCCGTCCCCGTGTACGAACCCGTTCAGCCCAAAAAGAAACCAGCCTCCCTGACACAACTGCACACTCCTCCCAATTCCCATTCATCTGTCGATCCGCGGAAAACTGGTCGCGCCACAATGCCATCACCTCGGCCGTCACCCCCCCAACGTCCTGGCCGTCCTCCACCTACTACCCAAACCGAGAGTGTCCCCGTCTCTCCCGTGAAACCACGAGCGGCGAATACAAAGATACAAACCTTACGCCGACGAGGACACACCCCAGAAGTTATTGACATCTCTGATGACGACGACGAAAATCCCGAATTCGGCTCAAGTCGGACACCATATTCTCCGTCGCCTTCTTCCCCTTCGCCTCCTCCGCCGGTTCGTGCTCGCAGTTCCGCCCAGACTCGTGCAAGTCATAAACGCAAACGCTCTTCGTCTGAGTACGAAGGATATGTACCATTTCAGGCTCCTGAAACTATCTCGAAAAATAGGACGGCGGCCAGAACTCGCAAGACTGCTACCGGTGAGAACCCTCTTTTCAGTATCATACTGCGACTTATGGATTCTCAGGACGAGAAAGCAATACTGAACACCACTATTCCTCCCGGCGTTCTCGGTCAAAGTCAAGATATGTCACTCCCTCTGACGATGACGGTCATCTAAGCTCGGATAATGGACACGACCAACGTCCTTGCACTTCTCGACGCTTCGCCTCTGTCTCCGCTCCTTCAAACACCCAGCCGTCCCACACACCGCGCACAAACTCAACGTATCATCCCGAGATGTATCTACCTTTTGGTGATCCCCGGATCCAGCAAATCCTCGCCCATACAATGCAGCAGATAGTTGCCCTGCAGTGGACACCAACCGATCCAGGTCCGACTGGGAATAAGTATCCTTACACCCCCAGCCATCATAGATTTTCGTCCGTCGGACCGGCTTTCATGTACTCTACACCCGACCACCGACATCCGTATCCTTTCGGCTATGATCCATCATTGTCAAAGGCTACCTTACCTCCAAGTTCTCCTGAACCGCCCTCGTCACCCGTCAAACCCAGAGAGCGACGCGGGTCTCTTGCCGCAGGAAGTCGATCAAAAGGGAGAGTTTCCTTCCGCCTCGATGAGAGTGACGACGGCCAGTCGGAGAGTGAGGTATCCGAAACTTCGCTTTCTGAACCTCTTGAGACGCCTCTTGAGACCACAGCTGAACGTCACCGGCAAGACTGGGGACGGTCTCGCAGTCACCAACGCTCCAAGAGCAAAGGGAAGGGGAAGGAAAAGGCTCCTGCTCGACATTTTTCTCTCTCTGATTCCGAGCCTGACAGTGATCATAGCCCGAAAAACAAAAGAACTACGACTACACGTGGTATGTCCATGCGTGCCCAAACACCTGGCCCGGAGTCCCGATCAAGAGGGCGGGTGTCATCTATTTCAATCCCATCCTCAACCTCATCGCGTTCATCACGTTCGCTGAAAAAGGGCTCTTCGAAACCTCGGACGAAACAAGCCAAAGGTTTGAGTGATTGAATGTAGAACTTTGTCCTCTAAATTATTTTCAGTATATAATGGTCTGTACCTTGCTTTTGTATTTGTTCTGCATCCGCGGTATGTATCTCTAGTGCTAGCCCTACTGAATCCGGGCATTGAAGAATTCAGTTTCGGATGGCAGCCAATTTGATTGATGTCCCGATTTGTCACGTGACTCTAAAATTCAAATTGACGGGACATTTTGATCCCAAGTATGTAGATATAGCTTGTGCTCTTCAACCTTATGCTACCTCCCGTTCTTCTGGACCACAAACTGCTTATCCTATAGACATACCAAGGATTGCACAATGCCTTCTGCACGCCAGGAATATAATGCTACGTCCAGGCGGTCGACCGCAGGAACGAGGAAAAAGGGAAAACTGAAGAAACGAAAGCAAGATGGGCAAGCAAACGAGGTCGATCCAAACGCCGAGATCGTTGCTCCAAAAAGTCCACAGGAGAAAGAGTTAGATAGAAGGGAACGTTTGAAGCAGGAGGTATGTCTGGTTTAAGACTTTAGCCTTTTAATCCAACCATTTATTTCCAGCTGCGAGCGCAATCAGACAATTGGAGTAGCAAAAAGAAGAAACGCCTAGAAAAATACATTGTCAGTTTATCTATCTGCATATATGCGAAAATTCGGAAACTGATATCGGTACAGGACAAGAAATTGAAGAAAGAGGAGCGAGTTCTGATCTTCGAGAAGTTGGCGTACGTGAACATTTTACAGGTGGCGAAAGAAAGTTAACAGACAGCAGAAAATCGCAGAGTGGGATTGACTCAGCATTGTTGCAATCTTCTTCTACCTTGGGAACTGGGAAAACCTTGACGCACCAGGAACGTATGGAGAAGGATGAGGACCTGCAGGTTAGACATGCCATGCGGAGCCTTGCTGGGAAGCGGAAGCGACATTCCGGAGCAATGGATATGATGGACATCGAGGATGATTCGGAGTATGAGGATGTACAGCTGCATGGACCGGACGCTGATTCGGGTGGAAAATCTGAATATCCCTCCAAACTCTCGGAGCATGTAAGATTGGATACGATGGACGCTCAAGCCAATGAAACCTCAGCAACGGTGGTGTCTGCACCCGTGGTGGTTGGCAGCGCTTTACGAAGGAACGAGGATGGTACCGCGGCAGCTCCTACCATCAGAACAAGGTCAAAGAAGGTGCGGGTTAGATACCCATTAGTTGAAGATATTTAACAACAATTGCAGACCGGCGTTGGGAAATGGAAAAGCCTGTCCTCCCAACCACCAACTCAGGACGATGATTCGGATACATCTTTCGATAGTTCAGATTCTGCTTACGACTCAACTTCAGGAGATGAAGCGGAAGTAGAAAGCGGAGATGGGGAAGATACCGACAAGGAAGAAACAGAAGATATGAGCGGAAACGGTGGTGCAGAGGAGAGCGATGAAGATTCTGATTCTGATGGTGGAGAGCAGGAGGAACAAAAGTCGAAGAAGCTCAGCTTTAAGGAGTGGGCAACAAAGCAGCTTTCGCTAGCTAAGGGATACATAGCGGACCCTACAGACCTTAAGGAGGAGGCACCGTTACCTACACCCACAATCGAGCGCCCTGCGAAAAGAAGGAAGGTCGACGCTCCAGGAGAGATGCGGGGTCCTCTAGGTGAAGACCTTGACCTGCCCACGACATCGTTCGCTCGGCACGTCTTGAAGAAAGGAGAGCCCCAGGAAGGCAAGGAATCCTATACTAAAATTACCACTATCAATCGGCCCCCAGACGTCGAAGAGGCTCGCCTCATGCTTCCTATCGTGACCGAGGAGCAGCCCATCATGGAGGCTATTATGCTCAATCCGGTGGTCATCATATGCGGCGAAACAGGTAGCGGGAAGACGACACAAGTTCCCCAGTTTCTGTATGAGGCTGGTTTTGGGAATCCTGAAAGTGGTATGACGTCCCTCGACCCAATGTTTGTCTGACTTTGTTGATTTCTGAGGCAGAAAACCCTGGAATGATTGGCGTTACGCAGCCCCGTCGAGTAGCAGCCATCTCTATGGCCAACCGAGTTGCGCACGAATTATCATTAACCTCATCTCAAGTTTCATACCAAATTCGTTACGATGCTACGGTGTCGCCCTCAACGTCGATCAAGTTTATGACTGACGGTGTACTACTGCGAGAGCTAGCCACCGATTTCCTGTTGAACAAATACTCTGTCATTATCATTGACGAGGCACACGAGAGGAGTATCAACACAGATATCCTCATCGGGGTCCTGAGTCGTGTTATCAAGCTGCGAGAGGAAATGTGGAAAGAGGGCAAGCAAGGAGCAAAGGTTCGTCGAGTTCCTCTTTCATTCGCGTTACTCTCATAAACTTCATTCTTCAGCCTTTACGCCTAATCATCATGTCTGCTACCCTTCGCGTCGGCGACTTCGCCGAGAACAAGACCTTATTCTCTGTGCCTCCCCCAATCATCAATGTTGCTGCACGCCAACATCCTGTTACTATCCACTTCAGTCGGCGGACCTCGCCAGATTACGTCACAGAGGCAATAAAAAAAGCTTCCAAGATCCACGCTCGCCTACCACCTGGAGGCATCCTGATATTCCTAACAGGTCAAAACGAAATTACCGGTGTTTGCAGACGCCTCGAGGAACGATACGGGCAGAAGGCTCTTCAGCAGAGGAAAAATCAGTGGGATAATCGAAATTCCATTGCTAAGCAACACCGTCACCAAACTGACCAGAGAGCACACAAGTTAACAGTCAATCCTACACAAGGTACCAGACTCGCAGCCGATTTCGGAGTCTCACCACTGATCCTGGTGTCTAGTCGATCTTGAAGCTGAGGATGTTGACGTTGACATCGAGGACCGAGCCCAAGTTGATATCGGCCTGGATCAAAGTGCTGATAATGACGATGAAAACGATCTGGAGAGTGATGTTGACGAGAACCTCAACAATGAGCTGGGAATCGACATGGAGGAGACTGAAGGTTTGTTACTCTGGGTTTAGGCCACATACGTCCGCCGACTTTCTGTCCTAGTTCCTATGCATGTTATCCCGCTCTACTCCTTGCTGCCAAGCGAAAGGCAGATGGATGTTTTCAAGCCTCCACCTGTTGATGCACGTTTAGTTGTCGTAGCCACCAATGTTGCTGAGACATCCTTAACAATTCCAGGCATAAAATACGTGGTAGATTGCGGCAGAGTGAAAGAGGTGCGTAGATTTATTGCCAGACAGAAAATGACTGAGGGAAATTATCAGCGCAGATACGACGTGGCGAATGGAATTCAAGCATTCCAAGTCACCTGGGTGTCGAAAGCGTCAGCCGCTCAAAGAGCTGGTCGTGCCGGACGTACTGGTCCAGGCCACTGTTACCGCCTTTACTCCTCCGCCCTATTTGAGCACCACTTCCAACAATTCAATCCACCAGAGATCTTGCGTGCGCCAATAGAAGGCGTTGTTTTGCAGATGAAGAACATGCATATAGATGCCGTTGTTAATTTCCCCTTCCCAACTCCCCCCGATCGCTTTGCGCTTCAGCAAGCGGAGAAGGTATTGACGCACCTTGGAGCGCTAAAAAAGTCGGCTCCAATTATATCGCAGCTACATCCAGCGAGTAGTCAAATTACCGATCTTGGCAGGACTATGGCGCTGTTTCCCTTGTCCCCCCGTTATTCGCGGATGTTGGCAGCCGGTCAACAACACCAATGCCTTCCCTATGTCATTGCCATGGTTTCCGCTATGTCGGTTGGGGACCCCTTCCTGCACGAAGAAGCAATTGAAAGGAACGACGGTGCCCGCGATGACTCTGAAACAGAAGACCTGTCACATTTGACAGGTGAAGCGGCGAAAGCTAAAGAAATGAGGCGGTTACGCAGGAAAGCGTACTTCCAGACCCAACATGTACGCCAGGCCAACACATCTCATGCAGTTCTAGGCTCACTCGTAAAATAAGCAACACAGTTCCTTGGGAGATTTTACAAGTGATATCCTGAAAATCTTGTCGGTTGTTGGCGCTTATGAGTACCACGGTGGAGGAGCTGGTTTTTGCTCTGACCATTTCGTAAGGTTTAAAGTGAGCACGCTACAACAACACTTCTGCTTCAGTATTCATAGTTATATTCGGCAGGCAATGGAGGAAATCCACAAGCTTCGAGCACAAATGAGCAACATCATGCAGATGTATTTCCCAGAGACGAACGCCCAATTTTCACCTAAACTTCCACCGCCGAGTAAAGTCCAGGTCAGCCAACACTCACTATAGTGATCGCTGGTTATTCATGTCCCTCCCTACTCAGATTAAAGTCCTCAAACAACTCACATGTGCGGCTTTCATAGACCAAGTCGCCATCCGCAAGGATCTTGTTGATCGGAATCACTCTTCTGGCGGTTCTCAGTACAGCAGCAGCCACGGCGTACCTTACCGGGCTATTGGAATCGCTGAGGACGTTTTTCTCCACCCTTCGTCAGTCTTATCTGATCGGCCGCCGCCACATTACATTGTCTTCCAAGAGGTAATTAGAACGACGCGGGTGTTCGTCAAAGGTGGGTGTTTGTCTTGAAGTTCTGGAAAACTTTGTTCATAGTCCGTAGGACTAACGGTAGTCAATCCTGCTTGGCTTTCCTCTCTTGGGAAGTCGACCCTGTGTACGTACTCCAAACCTTTCAAGGGGACAGATGGTGTCCTCATGACAATACCACGTTTCGGGCCCGAGGGGTGGGAGCTACCAGCAGTGAAAGCGAACGGGCTTCTATCAAATTGATGCATCATTATGTGTAATTATGGTAATACATGGTATATATAATTTACCCAATGGGTCATTTGGCCAACCCATGTTCGTCCGAGTCATTACTTGTGTGATGTATCCTGACATTTCCCATTACTTAACGGCACTCTTTCATGGTTTTTTATTTTTGGGTATGAAGAGATTCGGTGCTTTCTTTGGACGTTTTGTGGGTGGTTGGGGTGGGGGTTTCTCGTTTTCCCGTTTGTTCGACGATGATTCTTCAGCCGGTCTTTTGGTACCTGCCACTTGCGGCTTTGGGCGATGGTTATTGGCATTACCCCTGGAGGTGGTATCATTTGCATTTGGATTCATCTGGGGTGGTTGCTTATTTTGCTTCAGGTCTTGAGGCTGGAATAAATCAGTCGGCAGGGGGTTGGTAGGCACTGGGTCAGAGGTCTGCTTCGGTGGTTTGGCTCCGCTGCCGCTGCTTGCAGCTCCGGGGGCGGGTTTGGTGAAGTAGGTGTGATCAGCCTAGTATAGCATATAGCTCAGAGACCTTGCAAAATAGATACGTGATCTGCACTGACCTCGATGAGGCACGAGCGGTTTCTCGCATCTTCTATGATTGCACGCCAATTGGGATCACTTCTCTCTAAGGTGGCTGCATTCCCTAGGATGTAGAGAGAAGATTTTGCTCGAGTCAGAGCAACATTCATTCGCCGCGTGTCTAAAGTATGCTTTTAGTAACAGGTGGCAAGTGAAATCCCTGACTGACCTGACAAGAAGCCAATGTTCTGCAGACCGGGACCGGCACGAACGCATGAAAGAATTATGACGTCTTTCTCTTGACCCTGGAATCCATCGACAGTATTAAAGTCAATGCGACCAAGTATATCCTTCCCAAACCGCTGTGCGAAGAGTCGTTTTAGCTCCGTGATCTGCGCACGATACATAGAAACAACTCCGATTCGATAGTCCAAATTCGTCTTCGAATATTCTATCCTGAGGCGGTTGAAAAGAGCTGCAGCAACGTGGCACTCCGCCATATTTTTGATGGAATGACCACTCGTTTCTTCGAGACCTTTGGATATGTTGAAGAATTTGTACGTTCCAAACCGAGGATTCTGATGCCATGGCTGGACTGTCTTTTCTGCCATGCTTGGACCGTCTTCGAGTCTGCCCTGATAGAACACGGCGCTTGGCAGTCGACTGATGTCGGGGTGCATACGATATTGGATACTAGGAGGCCATACTCAGTGGTAATCGGACGCGATAGCTAGTAATTTTTACCTCAAAAGGTGAACTGCATCAGGATGGGATTTTTGCATCCGAACGAAGAGGGACTGGTTATATCGGTATTTGCTTGCCTGAGAAGGAGTTATGATCCCAGGACCGAAGAAGTATTAGTGGACAACACACCTCTTGTGAAAGCACAGTTGGTGGTAACTGCTGAGGATCTCCAACCAAGATGCAACGCTGACACTTATACTTCAAGGGGATTAGGGTACTAAGCTCAATAGCTTGAGCTGCTTCATCAATGATGATCATATCAAAGTCAAGCTGCTCTATGGTTTCATGTCCAGCACCCGACAATGTCGAGCAAATGACATCCGCCCCAAGGAGGATTTTCTGTCGGGTGGATCGACGCAGTGCATCCAGCGTGCGCGATGCCGATTTTTGTTCATCCTTTAGACGATCCATCCGGCTAGCAAGCGCCGTTCTGCGAGCGTTGAGCTGCGCAATTTCGCTCTGGAGAGAGACAGCACGGCTACCGTCTGTGCTTTCTTCCAGGTCTCTGTACAGTCTATCCTTCTTCGTTTTAATCTCTTCGAGCTCTTTCCGCACCGCCGCAATCTCCCCGCCGTTATTCCCGTCTTTGGAAGGGTCAATTGCTTGGTCAACCAGATAGTCGAGTGATATGTCTTTGACCGAAGCATTCATCGACTGTTCCGTGCCAATGCGGACCACCTTGACCGTGTCGCCGCGTTTCTCGGGACCTCTGTATCCATCCTTGATACGGCGAGCTATTTCGTCGATCGCTGCATTACTCGGAGCACAAAGAAGAACTTTAGATAGTGGGGGCCGCTCGGATGACGCACCACCTCCAGCCTGGATAGGAACAGCAGGCCGCGGCCGTTTGGTGAGGGCCAACGAAACAAGACCGCAGATTGTCGACGTTTTCCCAGTGCCCGGCGGCCTGTAGGGAGTGAACTTCTAACCAGTATTTACGAGACGTCGTGGGCTTACCCTTGAATCAGCGTGAAGCCATCCGTTTTCATAGCTTTCAAAACGGCTACTGCTTGAGGCTCATTGATTTTGAATTCGGCCATAATTTTCTGCACCTCCTGTCGTTCTGGCGGAGCTGCCTGTTTGAGTTTGGGTCGCAGAATAGTGTCGGCAAAATCGTAGTATGGCAAAGATTTGAGGGCAGCATATTCCCGGTGAAGAGTACTCAAACTATTTGGGCCAGATTAGCCATAGTTTCAAAGGAACTCTGCGGGAGAAACTCACCTAAAGACTTTGCTGATCTTCCAAGACGTACTGATATGCAGACCGGGATCTTCGAAACCACTCCTGACATAGCAGCGCAAAGAAGCTTGAGTTGTTTGGTAATTGGAGGTGAAGCTCTTTGTTTTAGCAAGTATGCATTTGTTGGTCTGCGGATGACGGAGTAGGACAACGTCCGTTTCCTGAGCAAGGTAATAGTCCTTCCGAAGATTGTTCTCAAACAGAACATCGAGCTCTAGCCAATCATCAACATATTGCTTCGCCGCAATTTTACATTCGTAAATTTCCGGGGCTTCATCTTTAGCTTGTACGATCTGTGCCCAGCATTCCAACAGGAGTAGAGGTTCGAAAATACGGTGGAAATGACTGAAATCCATGAAGACGTCGGGGATAGGTGTGAGATTGACATTGAATCCTGGAGGGGTTGGACCATCATAGTCATAGTTCCAAGAGAGAAGAATACGGTGAAGGCCGGAAACATCTGGTTTCATCCGCATCTTAGCTCTGTGAGCCTCTTCGCGTTGTTTTAGGCGAGCAAGGGCGATGTTCTCTCCCATAGAAATATCGAGAGTCTTGACCTGTCGTCGTTCAACGGGCTTCCTGATTTTAGGAGACTTGGCGAATTTCTTCCCAAGGCTTGCAAGACCACCAGCAGGTGCCTCGTTCTCAGACTCGGATTCACCCGATTCCGATGAGCTTTCCCGAACAGTCGACATCGTGGCTTCATTCCTATAGCGTTCTTTCAACTTTGTCTTCGACTGCGAAACCTGTAGATTCCCAGGGACAGGAACAGATTTTCCTTCCTTCTTGAACGTAGGCATGGTTGGCGTGCTCCCTTCTAGCTTCTTCTTGTCCTTCTCGCTGAAGTAACTAGATGCCACAGACTTTGGCTGAGCGACGGTAAGTTGCTTCCCTTGTTTGTGTTCCTTGTGGGGAACGGAGGTGGAAGGTTTGCGCTCGGCTATTGCCTCATCAGCAGGTCTGTTCTCCCGCTCCGCAGGCTTCGAGGGTTTGGAGACGATCTTCTCCGAAATGATCTGGATCTCGTCATCGTCCTCGTTGAATGTAGCGAGAGCTTCCTCAAGAACGGTGAGGCGAGAAGTGTCAAGTCGACTTCGGGTTTGATTAACGTCTTTACGCGCAGATTCGGCATATCTTGCCAATTTCGTCAGCGCGGCTTCACAAGGACGTATCTCTGTTTTACGGAAAAGCTCGAGTAAGGACTGGAGTAGGGAAAACGACTGGTGAAGGAGTTCCTCGTCCGTCAACCGCAACCACCTCGTCAATTCTGTGAGAACGTCCTGGAAACAAGTAATCATCTTCTGCCCGATCTCTGACAGACTCTTTAGCGACGTATTTGCTTTGCCTTGGCCCTGAATTCGCTGTTGCTGGTAGTACGCGTTGGCCGCGCCTTCAATCACCTGCCACTGAGCCAGCATATCCCTTCCAAAAATAAGAGCATCCCGCATCCATTCAATCATTTCGTAATTATCGAAGTAGGTCGACCAAGCGGGGGTACGTTTGAAGATGACAGCAATAGCTTTTGACATCAAAGTCCAAAGCTCGATCATCCGCGAAGCGGGGCCATGGGAATCATTACACCGAAGGAACTGGGAGTTGTGCAGGAGTCCATCAGGTTTAGAACAGAGTGCGTCGATGACATCAGTGAAACACCGGACAAGAGATTTGGAGAGGGAACAAGCCTCAGGTACATTCGGAGCGTAGTTACAAAATTTGTTGAGAAACTCCAGTAACCCATCCATGGCAGGATCCGGAAGCTTCTCCAACAGGGCCCGGATGCACTCGAGGCGTCCATCAACATCGAATGCCTGCCCGATGAAAGTCTTCGCGGTGGTGTGGAAATCGTCAATGGGGGAAAGTAAGAGAAGCATTGCCGCCTTGCCAACTTTAGGATGTTTCAGAATGTCTAAAAGCTGGGTAGAAGTGCTGTAGTCCACGAAGTTTTTGGCACCCTCGAGAAAGCCGGTGCGTATCACGGACAAGGCAGAGTTTATGGCGGTTATCGCTGCGCCCCCGTCCGCATGTGCCTCCCCAATGTCAGTTATCGAGATGATCGACTCGAAAGTATTTCTGTTCAACGTATCGATATGGGATGCCTCTGAAACGAGGTTAAGGATGATGGCGAGACCGTCAGGATCCTGACGGTGAATGGACTGGTAGACCTTAGACCACAATCCGGTGCGAATGGACAACTCTGGGATTTGATTAAGTGGTTTCTTCAGCGCGACATGTCCCAGCAAACGACATGTCTCCGTAATGACAATCGAAGTTTGCTGGATATCCAGCACCAAGATCTTGTCCAAGAATTGGCGAAAGGACTCGCGAGCCTTCGACCACTGAGGATCGTCGTAATCGCGATGAAGAGCAACCCGGCTCAGGATATTGGCATGGATATCAACAATGGAGAGAAGAGCTTTCATAGCTCGAGTATCGGATTGCGCTTGCGCATTAGAAAAGATTGATAAGAAAAGCTAAAGACTCAAATATTTAAGTGGCTTGTACACGGCTTTTGTCTTGAGACTCACATGTGCTGCGGTCTCGAGGACATGTGGGCGGGTGCCACCAAATCGTTCATGCTGCAGTTCCTCAAGCAGAAAATCGGAAACCTTTGCCACGACGATGCTATAGATTTCCTCCGACTTTTGCACAGAGTAGAAATACTCGAATATCCAAAACAGATACCATGGCCTCTTGTCCGATGGCTTAAGGTTCCGGATGCTCTGTATGAGTTTGCTGAAGGCAGGGTTGTTCTTTATGGCGTCGAAAACCATTAAAGGATACTCCGATGCCTCACCAGCCCAGAAAGACGCTTCTAGACGCTTGAGCAAGAAGTTGAAACAGCGCAAAACCTCAACAAAGTCTGGACTAAAAATTTAGCGTGCATGTATTAGTGGAGTGAATAATAAACCCACGGGTGCCGGTATCGCCCAGGTGACCCGACACTACTTTGCGGATATCTATCTTGCATTGGTTGTTTGGCTTCAAGTATTCAACAGGTAGGAAGCGCAAGGCCGTGCCAAACCCCACCCAAAGGTCGAATGTGTCCGCCGCAAAGAGGAAGAAAGAAAACCGCTCAGATTGTCTATTCAGAGAATCTCGCGATGTAAGACCGTGGACAAGTGTCTCGAGAGCTTTGAGGTGACCATCAGTGAGACTATCTGCAGGCAGAGGGGTTGCGGGATATCGCGAAGCCTGTGAACTTGCCCATTGCCTCACGGCCGAAGTTTGTTCAATGAGGAGAACGAGAATGCCAGGTGGAATGACTGTAACAGGCCAATCCTGGAACAGGGTACGCGGAGGTATGGAATGAATGATCTTTTGTATTCGCTGGTCTGAGAAGACAGACCAATTGCACATCATTCGGAACACGATGGGAGATTTGACGTCTGAAAGTGTTTGAACCATGGGATCAGAATTCGTAGCCGTGATTCCGAGTCGTTCGAGTTCCGCGAGTACTTGCTGCACATTCCAAGCGTCCAAACATGTCCAGAAGTTATCTAATATTTCAGGGGGAAATTTAGCAAAGTATCTGACGAAGGACATGAGACTACTCTAAGCGCCAAAGAAAGGAGCATGACTCACGTCGTTCTCGAAGTCCTCTTGACAGTTTCGAACTCGGCAACACAGTCACAACATCCGAGTAAGCAAGAATGTAAACTCCTCCTCCATATCTCTGCCTCACTCCCATCGTACGCGAACAACCTGAGGAGAAATGATGCTGCAGCGATGGTCGTGGAACTCGCGCGGCTACAGAACCAGTGTAGCGTCCCAGTCTGGTCTTTGGGTATGGCAAGCAGGTAGGTGTAAATCTGAGCTAAAACCTGGTCTGTTGCTCCTTCGTTGTCGACAGGATCGTCACGCAACCTGGTGAGCAATGTCTTGACATCCTTGTTTTCCATGCAGGGTGTGTGCGCCGTGTGCGAGGTGTGTCAAGGTTCCCGGTGCGCCGAAGAAGAGGGAAGTATGAGTTGAGTGAGGGAAAGAAAATCAAAAGGCGGTAAGTTATGCAAATGACCTCGCTATGACCCAAACAGACAAACCAAGAATTGCAAGTCCCTTTGGCCAGAACGCGACATTGTCAATTGATTAGTTGCGGCGCGTCACGTGCACTATTGAGATATTGGTATCCGCAGAGTCCAGACTCGTCCCATTCACCATCCAACCAAACCCCTCTCAGCTTTTCTCCGCAGGCCATGGACATTAACGATCTTGAGAAACTTAATGAACTTCTTGACAAGGACGTTGAAATTCGAGAGGTATCTGTCCTCTATCTGAACGGGATACAGGTCGATAACCGCTTGCCTTATAGAAAATAAAAGAACAAGTCAATGAACTGGACAAGAAGGCGCGAACCATGGTTGGGATCCTTAATAAAATCCATTCTACGCCTCCAGACGCGCGTTAGTCCTCCCCCCTTCCAGCCAAGGACATATTCTTCAACGACTCAACGTCGCCAGTACCACCCCTGCTGGATTCAGTTCGCCCTGTACTCGAGAGTTGCCGGGAGACAACATCTCACATAGCATCCATCGTCCCCGAGAACCAGTTTTGGCGCTGGAAGGATATGTGGACGAATTCCCTAAGGACGGCGGTCTTTGCAGTGGCTACGGTCGATTATCTGACAAAACGCGACCTCGTTTCCTTACAGGAGGTCTCGGATACTCTGGGCCGTAAGATTATCGTTCCTAAGCTGTCGTAATCCTAAATGACCCTGGTGGACCAAGTCAAGGCAGAGTGGGCCGATCGCGTGGCTCTACCGGTGGAGGACTATCTGCATGGAGTGATCAGCCTGGTTAATGATCTCGTACGGTCATCAGTCGATTGAATCAATTTGACTGGCTGATGATCTGCACTAGTCGCGGTTGGCTGTGAACAGCGTTACACTTGGTAATTTCGAGGAACCCATCAGGATCTCTATCTTTGTCAAAGACCTCTTCGCAGGTTTCTCTATGGTTATTCTTCGGTTATTGGCTTGGATGATTCATAGCTGATGAAGTTTCCACAGCTTAACCTGAAGAATGACGTCCTACGGAGGCGGTTTGATAGTCTGAAGTATGACATTAAAAAGATAGAAGAAGGTATTCTTTTTTTTTTTCTTGCCGTGCTTGAGGATGCTTAATTGATCGGTCGTTTCAGTCGTGTATGATGTCTCACTACGGAAGCTCGCAACAACGCCGGGGGTGGGGACGGACATGGAATCCTGAAGCCTAGGTATTTATTCATGCCCTTTATTTGCTGTTATCTATTATGTTGTATTACATCTGTGATATCTTACTGTTCGCTGTATAATAATAGTCTGTGGGTCCCGACGACAACCAGCGTCTATCGGGACCAGCTTGTTCAATTCCGAGCGGAGTCTGAAAGTTAGAGTCGAATTAATGATTGTCACATACATCTGCGTCAACCATCTCAACATCCGGTTTCACACAATTCATGTCCGGCCCAACGTGTTGGCATTGACACGTTGTTCACGAAATCGAGAATACATGGACAGGCGGCGAGGCATTAACTCCAGACCTGCTACTTCAGAAGGTACGTTCCACCAGAATCTCTCCCATCCCCTCTACCCCTTGTCGGCGATTTAAATGACGCCGTCACGCCCAATATTCCCTTGCCTTATTCGACTTGATTTGTCGGCTCACGCGTCATTTTCTGCTATGATTTCAGAGATAGAATATTGGGCACAGGCTGCGGAGGCCATTAAGGTGGTGACAAATAAATATCCAATCAGTTCAACAGCAGAAACTATTGGGAGAGTCAATAGGCTGATCTCTGCCTGGCCGACCGATGACACACTTCCCGCGGAGGGATTTGATGCGGTCAAACAAACCTTCAAACGACTTTCTAATGGCCTCAGAGACATCGAAACTTCAGCACTTCAAGAAGAAAAGTAAGTGTTTTTCCTGTCTTAGACTACGATATGTTAAGATTGCTGTAGAGCGCTCGACGAAGCGATTGAGCGCGTTGAAATATTAATAGCGCTCAGGAAGGCGCCGGAGGCACTTCCACCAGGCAGGTATCTCCAACGATTCAAGAACAGAGAGCCTGAGTATTTGTCCAGAGAAGCGCAACAAACGACCGCGGGCCCCTTCGCCTGGGACTCCAGCGTCTTCTGGGCACAACCCGGTAAAGAATTCCGTCTCTATCACACTCCCTGCCAGGGGCTCTGTTGGTCCAAGCGGAGCAAGCTCTCGTGATCCAAAGGTCAGGAAAGACGGTCGCGCCGACAGACTTCCGCTACAAGAGGGTCGGAAAGTAGCATTCCATCCACCTCCTAACAAAGGAGCTAGTGGCGACACCGACGAAAACACATGGATTCTGGCACTCGTCACCAAATGTCTAACTAACACCAAGTACGAGGTGCAAGACGCTGAGCCACAGGAAGACGGCCAGCCTGGCGTGTGGGTTTTCTTTCCCATTCATCCCTCGTCGACATTGACCCAGGTGCAGAACATACATTACGAATATGAAGTCCATCATACCACTACCAGATCCGAACGCCCCTCCCGGAAGCGCAGCGCATGTGAGCTCCTACCAGGAATTTCCTTCAGGTTCTACGGTGATGGCTTTGTATCCCGATACAAGTTGCTTCTACCGGGCTGAGGTAATCGCCACGCCGAAGGAGATGCAGCCCACCGGACGTGTAAGCGAATCATCCGTCGTACGAGGGTGAACGCTAACAACAGAAACGCAGACCGCACCTTCCTCTAAGTATATGCCGACATACAAGCTCAAGTTCGAAGACGACGATAACCAGGAGCATACTGTCGCGGCTCAGTGGGTAGTTGAATGGCCCGGGAACTGAGACTGCTAGGCAGTGGTTAATCTATCACAGTTGATATGTTAATGGAATCTTTGGCTAGTGTACGATGTAATTGACAGACTAGAATGTATAGTATTTTACGAGCAGAGGTGGATTGGAAGGCTCGAGACTCGGTTTACGTCATCGGGCAAGTGGTGACGCGGATGGTGCGGCAACTCGAGTTATTTCTAGCATATTCTACCTCTGGGCTTAGGTATATAAGTTAGTAGAACAGCAACCAGCTGCACAAGTCCTGCGCCATGTCTATTGCACGCCAGCTCCTCCGCGAATTCCGCCCGCTCTTCCGCATGCTGGAAGAGCCTTTCGGTCGCACACCATCTTACTATCCAAACGCCGCGAGCCGCCATCGCCACCGCGACGACTTATTCTCAGATCCATTTGCGGGCCTGAACATGCTGGCCCGTCCAGCCGTTGATGTGACGGAGAAGGGAAACAAGTACATTCTTGAAGCTGATCTTCCTGGCGTCTCAAAAGATAACCTCCAGGTCCGGATCGGCGATGGGAACCAAAGCGTTACCATTGAGGGAAAGGTGACGGAGAAATCGTCTTCTGGAGTTTCTGATGCTGCAGCAGAGACCAAGGCGGATGCGAACAAAGACACGACTGGCTCTGCTGAGTATACTGACGGTATGTCTATTCGGAGCAATCATGTCATTTAGCCAATACTAATAGTTGAACTTGCAGCATCCAAGTCGACTTCAGTGACGAGGGGTAATGAGGATGCAACGCAGATCTCCGTGGAGCGCCCATACAGTAGGAACTATTCGTTCACCCGGACTGTATGGCTGCCGCGCCCAGTGGACCCCAACAGCGTGACGGCCAAGCTGCAGAACGGGGTTCTGAGCATCACACTGAACAAAGACGTCAACGATACGGGTAGGGTTATTAACGTAGAGTAGGGAAGTATTGTAGGGGTTGTAGGCTACAAACATTGTAAACCAAGTAGATAAGGGACGGGTCAGGGCAAATGGTGTCTGAACGTGACCGAATGATGGGTGTGTCCTGTTCCCCATTGCCATTCCAAGCATCCCCACCTCCAATCTCCCTTCTCTCTCACACCTTTCCAAATGCCCCATCCAGACCTCTTCGCCGTTCTTAACCCAAATTCCGTCGATGATCATACCCCCTTAGACAGTTTCTCCAGAGCCCTTGAGGACCGCATCGATGACGCCATTACCGAGTCTGAGCCAGACGCCGAGGAGGAGATCGACCAGCTTGATTCCGACTCGGACATCCCGGCTGACCAGCCACCAGATGCTCCCGTCCCAAAGAAACCGCCTCAATCCAAGAGCGGTGAGCGCCGTCCCGGCCAAACTCTGCTACCTACAGTTAGAATAGAAAACATTCTTCAGGCAGAAGGTATACAAAACTCTCGCTTCCCCGTACACCCTCTGACGTAGTCCCTGCCAACAGGATTGCTCGGTAATCTCAGCCTCTCAAAGGAGGGTATATTCTTGATTTCCGTCGCTACTGTACGCCTTTCATAATTAATTCTTCAAGCCTATGCTTAACGCTTCTGAATACCAGGAGGAATTCATTAGGCGGCTCGTGAAGGCTGGTCACCAACGTGCATCGCAACAGAATAGAAATATGGTTAGATATCATGATATGGGTAAGTTAGCCCCCTGTGTATGCACACGTAACCTACTTTATTGTCTCCGCAGCCAGCGTTGCGAGGGATCAATATGAGTTCAACTTTCTGCAAGGTGAGTTTATCCTGTTTGATATGCAGGATGGTCTTAAACACTGCAGACAGAGACTATTCCAACGCCTAGGTCGCTATACAGTGCTTTCCACCTAAGGACCAAACGCGAAAGGGAATTGCTCAAGGACGATCCCGCAATGCAATTCCACGATGGTCGCGCGCAACCCCAACGACCCCCGTCTCCTCAAGCGGTAGCGTATGTTGTGCTCTGTATCTATGGTGCCATACGCTGACGATGACTATAGCATTAATGGTCACCACACCATGCCCGTTGAACCGTCTCCTCCCCCAGACCTTGGTTCTACCTCAGGTTCATCCACCAAGCCAAAGTCCAGACTTTGTACAGGAGTATCATCTGTCCGCAAACCACAACATAGAGTTTCTACCCCATCACATAACCCTCCGAGTACGAGTGCTGGAAAGCGCCCAATTACTGAGCCGAGCGAAACTTGGGAAGAATGGAGGGAGAAGAGCCGGAGACTGTACGGAACCGGCGACATTTCGCGGCTAAGGAACTCTCAGCCGTCTAGCAACTCGTCAAATGGCACGTCATCCCATACCACACCTCTTGCTCGGGACTCCTCAGACGTTCCCCCGCTTACTCCAGACCCTCAATGGGATGGTCCGGATCCGGCGCCAAGGGAAGGCATAATCCAACATAGAGGGCCACACTCTTCTTTGCCAAAACACCTTCCCCCTCCCCCTCCCAGAGTTTTTTTGCAACCGTTTGATGAGCCGCCACCGGTGGGACCTTTAACTGGTCCTGGTAGTGCTTTCCTCCAAGGCCCTGGTGGCCCCTTTCCTCGCCCATCACCACCTTCTTCCATTCCCTCGGTACCAGCCACAGGCTCGTCTTCGTCTATTGCTCCTGCCTCTCCACCTGGACGGACGGTATACTCACCAGGTAATCATGTAAAAAACGACGCTTAATACAATTCCGTACATGTGCAAATCTACCTGTTGTCCTCCCCATGCTTGTTATCGAGTAGCTATCCCCTGGTATAATACTGCATCTATTGTGTTCTCCGTCTTACAGCAACTGCCACGCTCGAATTTAGCTCAAGGTCGCGTTTGAACTGATTAGTGTTAAACAGTGTTTTTTTCTAGGTTGATCTTATCTTATCTCTCGTTGTATATGAACTGGTCATATGGCAAGTGTTCTCCGAAACTGGGACATAGGGGGAAATAGGGATGGACATGCAAAAATATTACTGGTCACCCAACTTGACTTCGGGCTCTATCCTCTATCTTATGAGGTTCCTCAGCGATTTAAAGCAAGAGTGAAATACCTATCACAACATGACCACTGCAAGGACAACCCTTCCACTATCACTCGACAAACTGCCGATTATCGATATTGCTCCATTACTCGGTGATGACTCTTCCAGAGAGGCAACCGAGAAGAGGAGGGAGACTGCTAAGGCACTGCATAATGCATGTCTCAATTACGGCTTCTTCTACCTGAATATCGCGGCGTTCGTGGATCCTAAGGAGCCAGAGGAGCTAACGGGACTTGGCCGCGAGTTTTTTGGGCTCCCACAGGAGGAGAAGGATAAACTTGCTTTGAGTAATCAGGATCATGCTCGAGGTGTGTGTGTGCTTTGTAATATATTATTTTGGGCAGGGTACTAAGTTAGATGTGCTGGATAGGGTATGCTAGGTTGAAAGAGAACGTCACGAATGGGAAAGCGGACAATCATGAAGGACTGGACTTCTATCGACCTGTAGAGAATCCAGACAGAACAAAACCTTTGTGGGGAGAGAATCAGTGGCCGAGTATCCCGACATTTAAAGAGAAGTATGAGGCGTGGGTAGAGAAGATGAAGAGGTTGGGGTTGATTGTCATGGAAGCGTGAGCATCCATGGATTTCTCCGTGTCTGGATTGAGTATTGACGGTATGATAGGATGGCAGAGGGTTTGGGAATGACAAAGGAGGAGTGGGAGGAGCTTCGTGCGCAGGTGGATGATAGTTTTTGGGTTATGCGTGTCATAGGTCTGTTGTCTGAAAGTACAAATATACCATCTCTAATGATGGTTGTGTAGGGTACCCTCCACTACCGAACGATCACGATGGATTCTCCTGTGGAGCGCACAAGTAAGCATAGAATTAGTCTGCGGGGGCATAACACTAACATATTATCCGCGCCTATCGGTAGAGACTATGGGTGCTTGACGTATGGATTTCGCCTTCCACTCAATCACCAGCTCAGGATGGGTTTTCCAGGTTCCTGTACGCAGATCCAACGCCGAATGCGCTCCAAGTTTTCCTACCTCGTCCAGGTATCAAGCAAGTCGATAGTTCGGATCTTCCCGCCGAGGAGGGTGCGGAGGAGGGTGTCTGGATAACGGCTGATCCAGTTCCTGGCTGTGTAGTATGTAACATAGGCGAAAGTGAGTCCTGCCCCTGGGTCGATTCCATGGTTAATGATCTTGGACGCCAGTGTGGGAGATCTGGACGGATGGACTGTATCGCTCTACCTTACACCGCGTCGTTCATAGAGGGTCAAATTATCGGTAAGTTCACTTGGCAGACTTCGAGCAAGGATGATTTGTTGACTGAGTTTTAGTGTCTCGTGAGTAAGCCTGATGACAGAGAGGCGTTTGTTACTGACCGTGTCAGGATCCCATTCTTCTTCGAGCCTAACTTCGACGCTCTGGTGCAGCCTTTGGATGCTGCTCTCCGGATTCGTGAGACACAGGCAGGAGGCAAGAGTGAACCATCAAGGAGGCCGATAGTATATGGGGATTTCTTGAGGAGAAAAGTTGGAAGCAACTTTGCAACTGAACATGATAGATACAGTCAGAACTAAGGGTTTTGTAGCAGACAGTCAGGGCAAAGGAATCCAAGCAAGTCGTTCAAGCGTCTCTCGTTTCTTTTCGTGTCCTGTCACGTGCAATTCTTTTCTTTTAAAATGACTATGGCTTTCTTGACCCGATTATCAGTCATTTCCAGATCATCGACACACATCCACAGGCGCGTCATGTCTTCCAGTTTCCAAGATGTCGTTGCGAAGCTGAGGTCTCCCATAAAAGAGCTCGTCAGCGTTGTCACTGAGAACGGGCAGAAGTATATTGGCGAGACCCAGAGCGATCAGAAGGAAGTTGTCAGCTGGATCGAGAAGAGTAGTGATGTTGTTGGCGCCGGATTGAAGGTTTGCACCTTGCTTTGGTTTCCTTCTATGAAAGTCGGGCTCATTCAGGGTTGTGCCGTAGGATCTCGACGCAGTGTTACTACCAAAGACGTATGTCGCGACCAATTACTTCACTGCAGCAGATGTTGCTCTCTATGGCACACTTTATCCTGTGGTTGTGAGTTATATGTTCTTTTGGAATGAAAAAGCAGAGGGGCTCACATGCGGGTTTGATCCCAAGTCACAGCTCCAACCCGCCCAATATTATTCCACACCCTCCATCACCCGCTACTTCGACCACATTCAGAACCAAAAACCTATTCGGGCCGCCGTTGCCCCGTTTGAACCCGTGTTTGGCGTCGTCTACTTTGACTTTGACAACGCACCTGCGGTGGAGAGGAAAACAGAGCCTCTGAAGAAGAAAGAGAAGAAAGCTGCTGCACCTGTGCAGGAGAATTCCCCTGCCGCTCCTACCCCTGTCGCCCCTACCGCTGTCGAGGTTCAGGCTCCGCCACCTCAAAAACAAGACAAGTCCCAGAGGAAGGAGAAGAAAGAGAAGAAAGATGCTGGCAGTGAAGAGGGTGGAAAGAAAAATAAGGGTGCCAAGGCTGCTCCTGCAGCTGAGGATGCTGGAGAGCCAGTTCCTTCGATGATTGACCTGCGTGTTGGCCATATTGTTGATGGTGAGCTTGTTACCTATGATGGCGAGAACACGTTCCAACTGTTTGCAGTCGTCAAACATCCAGACGCCGACGGACTCTATATAGAGGTGGGCTACACCACAGAGGTCAAGGACTCTCGCTGACATTCTCTCCAGCAAATTGACGTTGGCGAAGAAACTGGTCCTCGTACCGTCGTTTCTGGTCTCGTCAACTATATTCCTATCGAGGAGATGCGAGACAAGTATCTAGTGGCTGTGGTAGGTTTTTTCGCTTTTCTGAGTGTCATGAGACCCTAAACTTCAAAACGTTCTGGTAGTGCAATTTGAAACCTGCTAATATGCGTGGGGTAAAGAGTTTCGCCATGGTCCTCTGTGTATGTTCTTCATTTCATTAGCATTCTGTCCATGCTCACGACCTCCGTACAGGCTACCTCCAAAGATGGTAAGGAGGCAGGCATTGAACTTATTCAGCCTCCTCCAGGTTCCAAGCCCGGTGAACGAATCTACTTTGAAGGAGCTGAATTTGAGAGTGAGTTCTAATTCGTCATGATTCTACTCCTCGACTAATCCAGACTGCCACAAGACGCCACACCACTTTCTCAACTCAATCCCAAAAAGAAGATTTTCGAGACGATACAACCTGGATTCATAACACTTGAATCCCGAGAAGCTGCTTGGGTAAACCCGGTCACAAAAAGCATCCACAGAATTCGCACCAAGGACGGTGTCTGTGTTGCACCCACACTGGTCGGTGCCTCGCTATCATAAGATGTGAATATTGTCGTAGATTAGTTATCCCTAATTCTTCATCCTGAGCGATACTGTATGTGGACGCGTTATTTGGCATCATCCTGTGAGATCAACAAATGCGGAAAGCTGTGACATTTTTGGTGAGCAACTTCTGCACGAGAGAGCAAGCAATGCTAGCGCGACCACGGCTGGGTTCGCTGGGTTCACTCGCCCGCTCCTTCACCACCTCTGCCTCCCTTAGCAAGCATGTCTCCCACATAGGTCGAAACCCCATCAAATACCCTCCCTCCGTCACCTTCACACCTTCCCCTACCGAACTCACCATTACCGGCCCCCTCGGCACAACCTCCATTCCCCTTAGATCGTACATGAAGATCACTAACCCCAAACCCGACACCATTGCCATCACGGTAGAAGATCCAGAGGTCAAAGAACAACGGCAGATGTGGGGAACAACGCGTACCCTCATTGCCAACGCTATTCAGGGCATGACGGAGGGATTCACTGTACCACTCTACCTTGTCGGAGTTGGTTTCCGAGCGGCGGTGGAGGCTGACCCGCGGGCTGCGGCATCTGGCGTAAAAGCCCAACGTATCAATATGAAAGTCGGCCATTCACATAACATTGTGGTCCCTATCCCGCCGCATATCAAGGTGGAGGTGCCTATCCCGACGAAAATAGTCTTGTCGTGTACGGACAAGCATCAGCTGGGGCTTTATGCTGCGAAAATCAGAGAGTATAGGAAACCAGAGCCGTATAAGGGAAAGGTATGTTCTTCTGTGAGTTTAAAGGCGATGGACTCAACAATCCTTTATATAGGGCATTTTCGTCGGAGATGAAATGATCAGGATCAAGAGTGTGAAGAAGAAATAGAGGATGCATAATGAATTGTACACTCCGTCCCAACCATTCCATTTGCAATCCAGCAGAGAACGACCATACAGGGCGCAGGCTGGCAAGCACTGAGCAGCACCTTCAGCTTGGGTCTATGCTATTCTTATAATTTATATAGGCTGCTAATATATTACGGTGCTGCGTTTAAAAGTACAATGCGATGAATGCTGTATAGCTACAACACAAAAACAAAAACAAAAGAAAAAAAATTAAGCACGAACTGTAAGGGTAAGTGAGCATTCATGAAACGTGAAATCATGCATGTGTAAAACCGAGCCAGCATGGCTAAAGAGCGAGGGATGAAGAAAGCAAGAGAGATGCGTTCAACCCTTTGTCCGAGCAGACTTAGATTTGCCCTTCTTCCCGCTCGCCTTCACATGCTCAACGATGGCGACGTCGCTGTCCTCTTCATCTTCTTCCACCTTTTGCTGCTGCTGGTGCTGCTTCTCTTCTCGTGCAGCCCGTAGCTGGCGCCATTCTTCCGAGAATACCAGAATCTTGTGACGAAGTTCCTCGCGCATCGTTGCAACAGATGCGTCCTTCCAATCAGCCTGCCTCTCGGCCATACTGGGTCGTTCCTTTGTCTGCGATGCGAATAGCTGAGTATGCAATGGTCAAAAAACCTGTAGTAAAACACAAACCATGATGATCTGACAGTAACGCTGAGGATCAGACATGAAGGTCGTAGCGAAATGTAGGATGTACAGCCCACAATCGCAGTAATTAGGCTGAACAGGCACCTGTATGCGTCCGACCGATAAATAAAGCTTTTATGGAGATCCAATGAGGAGACTCACTGGAACCATCTTAGCAACAGGCGGCGTCACATTCTCTACCTTCTTTTTGTCCATCGCCTCAAGCTCCAGCCACTTGCTCAATTGCTTCATCGCCTGTGGGTGCCGGTTCCCCAAGGAGTCCATAATGAACACCTTAGTCCTGCTGCCCGGTGGAGTTGTCAGGGCAATTACACGAAAAAGTAACCGTCTACCACTCACCTTGGCAGACTGTCCGGAGGATTCTCGTCCACAATAATAGGCTCTGCAATCGAATCCCTGTTCATTCTCCGCGGCCTGTTTGTATACGACTTTCCATAAAACCGGGCAGGTGTAACCTCTGCATCAGCTGAGATAGTTATCGATTGAGGATCATCAGGAATATCAACCGGGGTGTTTGCACCACTAGCCATTGTCGAGTCTGATACTGCTGACCTTGATGAAGATTCAACGACCTCTGCTACGGGAAAATCATCGTCGACAACCATCGGTGATCCAGGTGTTACTTTAGGACTCAGGCTGTCAGACGCTTTGACCAGTTCTTCCTTCGTTTCCGACGCCGAACTGATTGTCGATGAGTTTTCTTTGGTGGTGATGATCGAGCAGGACGTGGAGAAGGCCAGTCTTTCTACTTCATTCTCGCTCGTTGTTCCATCTTGCATATCCTCTTCTGTGTGGTCTTGGGTTTGGTCAATCCCAACCATGGGTTGAGGTTCGAGAGGAGGATCAGCCACGGGTTCGGCCACAACACCCGCTGCCTGCATGTCTCGTGTTTGTCGTCTCGTCACTGCATTACTATGAAGGTCAAGAAAGGGTGGCGGAGGTTGTAATGTATGCTCTGGTTCATAAATGAGCGCCAAGTACCAATGAAGGCTGAGATATTCCTAAGTATCAGGACTGTCGTGATTTCGCAACGTTTAATGCACGTACTGCTCATTAATAGGTACTATAATATACTTCTTGCTGAAAATGTCGATCTTGGATGTCCACTTGCGAACACTCTCGTAACCCTCCTTGATGCTGTGGAACATGAACGCTCGGTTTCTCCAGTAATAAAGATTACGCACTTCCGTTTATTCAACTTTTTGTAGAAGAAAGAGTTGAAGACGTGCACTTGCGAAGCCAGTTCCGGGTTTGTGGCTTCTAGTTCCTTGAGCCAGGATCTAACCAAGTAGTCATTACGAAATGACAGAATATCCACACAGAAACAAACTCACTTGAGCCCAAATTCAATCAACGTATCGTTCAAGAACTCCTCGGGCTGTAACCGCGCAAGATCGCTCGTGGTCACATTCACGGCTCCAGGAACCCCATACGGATACACCAAGATCCTGCGTAGTAAATTGGTGAAGAAAGCCAATAATGGGACTACAAAGGGGTCTTACACTTCATCTGCGTCATGATTAGGTGCCATTTCTTGCTGCCTAGTGGACCGTCGAAGAGGTTTAGGTTCTTCGGTACGTTGCCGTTTGGAACTAATCCAACTGATTAGCAGAGGATGGACCAAGATGGCGAAGGACTAACGGAGGCTCAATTGCGGAGACTTCAGCAGGGTCCTTATTCTGTCTCTGGGTATCCGAAGATCGTTTCCGGATAGATGGTACTGCTCTATTATCTGGTGTGTGGCGAAATTTCTTGAGCTCTTCTACACGCTGTTCCCTCATTCTGAAATTTGACACATTAGCATAAGGTCGTGAAATATGGAGTGAGGAATACTTGCAAAGACTCGGTTGAAACTATGCTGGGGTCATGAGGGTCCTCATGTGTCGATGGTTCGGCACCAGGCTCCGAGGCACCACGCCTGTGATGCACTTGTTCTTCATCGTGGTCCATCGGGTTAGACGAGCGATGCAAATTACCGGACTCGTATTTGATAGATCCCGTAAGAGTGGTCCATAACGTTTTAGAGGCTCTATGATTGCACCTCAAAAAAACGTCAAAACGGTTCGGAAAAGTGTACCTACGCTGGACGGAGCATGGATCGCTTTCTGACGCACTGCACAAGCTTGTCGAGGCATATTCTATAGGTGTCTTGACTCCACCGTCCATCTCGGGTATTAAACTGTACAGAGATCTGTCCCCTGTTGCTATTCCCTGGATCATTTTCAGAGATATTTTATACGCCATCAACAGGCCAACACACCAGGTTGAAAAACACTGCTGAAATTTGACTGCCATGAAGCAAAGCTTGCGCTTCCTGATGTCTTGAGATATAATATCACTAGATTACTGGTGTCGAGGCTGTTCGGATCTGAAGCCTACAGGAAAGATGTAGGCGCTTTCATCAATGCTTAGAGAATGCATACCTGAAAGTCGGCAAAATTGTTTTCAGAGAACGAGACAGGACCAATCGGTCTAGTTGACCCCGATGAAGTTTCAAAGCTGATCGTCGCACCACCATCCTCAAAAACGATGGTGTCATACTCAAGCAACCGTTCGATGCCAATCAAAAGTGTCGATATGGGCAGACGAGCAGACCATTGTTTCGAGCGTGTACTGCCCTTACCCATTAAACCAGAGGGTCTGCTCAAGCGATCTGAGGCGATTTGAGAGGGCAGTTTTGCCTGGAGCAGAAGCATGAGCATAGGCCATCCTGCACTATTTTCGAGGCACACCTTGGAAATAACGCTCTTTGGCTGCATCTTCGACCTGAATTTTTCTTGTTTGAAGTCGATTATCGGGATATTCGATCCCTTTACTCTGGCCTCGATGCGGGCTATCTCCTCTTTGACCTTCGATATCGGCTTGGTTGACTTGTGACCGCTCTTTCCCTCCTCGTCCTCCGAACAAGACTCTATCGGCGAAGAACTCCGCTGTTCAGGCTCAGTTTTGTCGTGTCTTGCTTGAAGTCGTTTAGTATTCTCCCCATCCCCAACTAACGAGAGTCCAGCAACCGATGGCTCACTCCTATTCCTCCGCGAACCCAGCGCGTGCTTCGAGTCAAAATATGCGGAAGTCGTAGGCACGGACTCAATGACATCGAGATCGTCAGTAGATACATGGTCCGCGTCGACGTCAATGACTTCATGTGGTGACGGATGTTGTGGCTCCAATGGTGCAATGGCTCTACCTGTTTTAACACCCTTGAACTAAGTCAGGAAGAACATAACCCATTCACATAATGCAACGCACCCTTTCCTTTGTTACGCGAGGAAGAATTCAAGGATGGATACGACTTCGGACCAGCATCACGAACAGTCCTACGGGGTGTAATCGGCCCTCCACTTAGCAGCGTTTGTCTTGCAGTGGGATTTGTTCGGGACGAGGAACCGATTGTCGCATATAGATTCACTACGTTTGAGAGACCGTACTTCGTAGGCATGGGTATAGGTTTTGGGTTTCCTTTCCATCGACTGTGTACATGTCAGGATAACTCAAGAAGATACAACGAATACAGGTCTCTCACTCTGTGACGTCTGGAGCCAATCCAGGATTTATTGGGGGTGGTTGGATGCCTTTGAGCGATTGGATGGATTTTCTGTCGCTTTGCGAAGCCATAAAAGGCTCACTATATCTACCAGGAGAGCGGAGGCAACATGCAAGAGGAAGGAGTGTCGGCACTTCCCGAAGTGGCATAACCACTCTACGTCTGGCACCCTGCAGGCGCAACAGAGCGTTACCTTGAGCGCCCTCAGGAATGTTCCCTCTTTAACGGACATAGCACTGCATAGCATACTCTCAACAGCCATGACACAATTTACATCGAATGACATTTATGTTTAGCAAAAGTTATAATGCCCAACCTGACTAACATCTGTACAGATATTGTATGCAAGAGGATTAGTTTGCAAAGTCTCTCCGAATGTACGCATCCATAGGCATCAGTCGAGAATACAATCCCCACGGGGAAAGGAGTAGAACGTTTGAACAAAACAGCGAAGCAACCGGTCCCTTACAGAACCGCAGGTATAGTAAGCATCCTGAACGAAGGGTATGAAATAAATCATGAAGATATCGTGCGCTGGTTAAAGCAAGATAACTCGTCCATAAAGCTCGTGAACTCATGAAAAGCTCAGCAACCATCATAAAGGCTGTTCCGAGGGAAGGTATTCCCTGCTTGAGCCCAGGTCGTAAGATTAGGGTTCGTATACGCTTGGATATGTCTGATACAACACGCTTCAGCTATGGGAGGAAAAGGCGAAGAGCAGGCTACTAACTTTTCAATGTAGGCGGTTGTCGGTCGATTGGGAGGATCGCATGTAACACCATTTTTCACGCCCTCCCGCTGGTACACACGCACGTAGTCGATGTACATCTTGGCCGGGAATTGTAAATGCTTCCAGTCTTGCTTCTGGAAATGAGGTGCAAGACCCAAGTTCATGACGATGTACTGGCAGACAATAACCATTGCTTGAAGAGCATCATTTAAAACTAAAGGAACATACCATAGGCTCCTCTGGTATCAACCGTGGACCCACTTGAGAAATTGGATCTGGTCCAGTTGTAGCAGATGTAGCAGTCCACGTTGGTATCCCATTACTATACCAAGTGATGAAGCTGTCCTGCCTTCGTTTCGAGTCATACCACCATTCATAGCCGTAAGCAGCATAGGCTGTGTCATTATAGACCGATGGATCAATATCGGTCAGTGCTGAGATAGCCTGCTGGTACACGCCTCCCTTGTAGCTGTTGAACTTGGTGGTGGATGGATTGTAGATCTTCGTAGCCGGTTCCGTGTCGTCGAACTCGTACTTGTAGTTGTAAGGTGCACACTGGTAACTCTGGGACACCTGACCAACGAATCTCGAGACATCGACCTGGGTCTCAATGATATCAATCTCGGGGGCACCCCGTCCAACAGTGACACTGGGTCCAGGATGGTCAGACCCAGGACAGGTACAAGCCGAAAGTTTCTGGCCAGGGAGAAAACTGAGCGCATCATTGGTTGGCGAGCCTGTTGCTGCGGCCTCTGGAGTACCATCACGCGCGGTTTGGTTGGGGAATGTGCCCAGATCGCAAGTGTCATAACTGTAGGGCCACATTCCTTCCGTCGTTGCTCCATAACCAGCTCGTCCCTACAAAAATGTGGTTCAAAAATAAAATAAGCTTATGGCTGAGCCGACCGCTTACCAAATTCCCCAATGTCCAGGCAGCTGCAGGCGAGATACCGAAGTCAGAGACTGAACCAGCGGAGCGGAAACCAACAAACCTGGCCATAGTCCCGGTGCCAAAGGCGAGCCAGGCATGCTAATTGAGACTTCCACGTATCCCGTGTTGAAGCAAAGTTTGTTCCACGACGTTAGCATTCCTATCCAAAAATGCAAGAGGTTGCATGAGCTTTCATCTGTTCGGCTCCTTGACGGAACATCGTACCGCTCTCAAAATTCAGGTTGTGGCTTGTTTTCTCTGTCATTGTGATGACTAGCTTCCCGTTGGCAGTCGTAATAGCCTATGATGCTGAACGTCAAAAAAAAAACGCGAACCCAATGAGATCAGAAACTCTTACGCTCGGATCATACCATTCCAAGTCCCCAGTGGGCCTGCGGCTAGCCTGAGCCTAAATCCTTTTACTTAATGCAGAAAGTGACATACCAGTATTGTAGGTTAACAGCTTCCCAGTAAGGATCCTCGCCAGGGTAGAAGGTCCGCCCCTCCGTCTCAAACTCGTCACTAAAGACAAGATCGTACTTCTTCCCATCATTTCCTGTGCGAGTATATGCGCTGGATGGAGTGTCCGGGTCGATGAGGGAGGGAATATTCAGGTCAGGAATTTGACCTGAACCGTTGATCCCACCAATGTTGAAGCCTCGCACTGGGGGTCTAGCATGTGTATAAAACCAAATGATTGGGTATCCAGCAAAAAGTGTAATCAATCCAACCACAATGAAAACAAGAGTCAAGGCGTTAATCCATCCTCTGGCTGAGAATACTGTCCACGAGCTAAAGGTCGAGTCTGGGCGTGGATCGTGTAATGCATCGTCGAGATCGGGATCCTTGTCATACAGATATTGTGGCATCGACTGTGTAGTTTTCACCGGTGCTGGCATCGGTGTCGGCGCGGATTCCTTTTCGTAAGAGGGATTCGAAGTCGTCAGCGACACCTCGGACGGTGCATTGCTGAACCGCGAATTTGTATACATCCCGACTTCACGCGCTTCGTTTGGGTTGTACTAGACATCAAATCAATACCACCGGTAGGATAGAACACCCTGTGAGACTCACAGAATAAGGCCCATAACCTGCACCAATGGCTCCACTCACCACCCCCATGGTGACGTTCGTCCTCCCTGACGTTCGACTATTATTTCTGCTTTGCACAGACGGTGCCCGGGGGGGAGGTGACCTTGGACCTCCAACATGAGGGGTATATTGCTGTTGCTGATATTGCTGATGATATTGCTGGTATTGGTACTGGGGTTGGGGTTGAGGTTGAGGTTGTTGATGTTGATACGGATGATGTGGTTGCGAACTGGAATAACTGCCGTGGCGACTTGGACTACTCTGCGGAACTACAGCATATTGCTGTGGTTGCTGTTGTCGTGAATGACGGCGATGGGGACGGGACATGGTAGGGGAGGTAAAGAAGGAAGAACCACAATGTTCGATCTCCAAGTTTGGGAGTCTCAGTGAACAGGGACACGACTTCTCACGAGCCCACAGTGCGCCCGGCAGATCTCCACCTCAATCTCCCTATACTACATTACTTCCGCATTGCTCGCGGATTCCGGTGCCCCGGGGCCGTGGAGTATACTGTTATTCCTTGCGTATAGAGCGCTTCGACCCGTGCCCCGAGACCGAGATCATGGATAATGCTCGCAGCATTGAAGCATGTCCCTTTGCATGGACTTCAAGCGCCCACTGAGTTGAATTTGATTTTTTGATTTCCCCGATTGTCAGATCGATTGCCATGAGTCCCAAGAATAATCAATACTCTTTGTTGAACGACTCAGTGTACTCATTTGCGCCCAGCCACTGCGAGCGTTTGTCAAACTGAAACAACAGTACAATATGCATGTTCTTACCCATGTGTTGCTCAGCAGTTCCACATGTGGCGATATCTCGTGATGAAGGTGACTGAGGAGCATGGGGAATGATAAATATAGCAAACTGCTTCTAGTGCGGTGCTTTCGTGCCAGTGCCCAACGTGTATTGCCTCTGGCAACGAGCAGACCAGTGGGGATGCGAGCCATGCTCAACCCAGAAACCCCTGAACAGAGTGGTTAGTCGCCCAGATTGAAGTCAATTGACCCGACCCATAATACGTCACCGTTCAACGGGTCAGGAAAATCAAATCGGCTGTTTAACGATTCTCGGATCTGACGAGAATCGATCGGGAGCCAAGCCAGTGACCAATATGAGTATGAGCCAGCACGAACGAGTTTGTGCCTCAGAACCAACGATATTATGGCGCGGAGCTTCGGTGTAGGATAAACTAGATAACATCACTTCGTTTGCAACGCTAGATCGCAGAATCCCAACGTTGAGTGAGCGACGAGCTCAGCACCATTCCATCCTCACTCCTCGCATTCTTGTAGTCGAAAACCACACATGAGAATGGGTTTTTAATGGCAGAGGAAGAGTTTTATTTTTAGATTCTTTTGGTTATACACAAAGATCAAGCAACCGAAGGATTGACGGCGATATAACCACCATCAATGATAATCTCTTGACCCGTCGTGTACCCTCCAGCCCTGGAAGCCAAGTAGAGTGCGGTTCCAGCCATTTCCTCTCCTCTGAGTTGAATTTAAGTGACAAGACTTGGTTAGATATTCTATGTGTACTCACGTTCCGTCACGTTCCATGGGCACGGGTTGCACACCTTTACCAACCTTATCTACCAGCTCCTTTGTGATCTTACCATAAGTCATCTCGGATGAGTAAACGCCAGGTGCGATCGAATTTATGCGAACGGGTATCCTCTTCAGCGCAATTTCTGTTGCCAACATCTTTGTTAAATGTGAGGCTGCAGCCTTAGCGCTGTTGTAGCAGAACTGTATTTGAGATCTCGTTAGGTTTCCCCACCAACTCAGAGGTTTAGGAAACCTACGTGATTCTGCGCGACCTTGACCACACCGCTGACACTGGTGATGACAATGACACTGCTCCAATAACCTTCGACGTCCTCCGATCCCTTTGCCAATAAACCCAAGAATGCAGTAGTGACAAAGAAAATGGAGGACGTGTTGATGGTATAAAGATCGCTCCAGCCCTGAATCGACTCGTTGAACAGGCCGAGACCCAAGGATTCAGCATCCTTGCACTCTGGTGCAGACGGATCCTCCATGAACGGGGATGTGGGCCCCACTTGCCCGGCACTACGGGTGATCGATTTATATCCCGATTTAAAGACCTTGGAGCAAGGTCCAAAATATACAACTTACTTGTTGACTAAAACGTGTAACTTGCCTTCTTTCTCCTGGATCACTTTCTTGGCGGATAGAATACTGTCCTTGTTTGTAACATCCATCTGGAGGCTTTTTATTGATTCTCATCAAGGTCAAGACTCCTTGGCTGTCAGAAATTCGGTACACTCACGGGATGATCTGGCCACCCTTACCCAACTGATTCCAATCCGCTGCAACTTTCTCCAAGATGTTGAGCCTTCGACCGGTGATATACACTTTCGCGCCAGCAGCAGCAAATCCCCTAGTGATCATGAACCCGATACCTGTCCCTCCTCCCGTTACAAGCGCGATACGACCCTCAAGACTGAACAAATTGTGTGGAAGATACGATGTATAAGTTTCAGCCATCTTTCGTGTTTATCAGGAGTTTGAAATTGAGATAAAGAAAGGACGGCAATCTAGTGGGACGGGAGGCGAAGAGAGGTTTGAGATAAAGAAGTCATCTGGCAGCTGAGTCTCATGTCAATGTCTGATCTCGAGTTCATGCTGGAAACAGTTTCATCATGGGTTTACGGCCCGGCTGTATGCGTGTTGCCGGATCTGCGGGCCGTTATGTTACTTCCACATCAACGAACAAGATTGATTAAGAGTTTACGGGACGATGCATACAGGAATAATATATATATAAGGAATAAAGGAGTGATACCACATACAACGGCAATTCGAGATAATTAATACTAACGCAAAGTCTGTTATCGTATCGAGTAGAACGAGGGGAAACCAAAGACAAAAGAGCGCTAGAGTTGGATACAGTATTGGTGGTACATGTGTCAGCGCATCGCACTGGTCCGTATAGAGGTCGTAACCGACCTATAAATCGAAGGGGCTGGCACACCGTATGGATAAGTAGCAACCCTCTGTCGCTCTCGCTCTCCATGCCGGCGTGAACTAGTACGATCCTGGTAGCTCACAGATCCATTCATCTGCGGAGCAACATTGTCCATAATCCTTCCTGTGTTCCTTTGGGCACGATTATGATAACGTGGATCATTTCTCCGGATAGTCCCTGCTTGGGTCTCGTTATAGACCACGCGCTCAGACCCTCTTCCTCCACGACGGACAATGACCTTTCGTAGTCTGGGCAGCGATTGGACTATGGGATCAACCATCCCAGGATCAAACCATCCTCCTTCGATGTGAATGAAGCGCAGGGATCTTGGAATCGCATACATCCAGAAGAACGATTTGAGGTTGGGGAAAGGTACTTGTCTTCGACCGGGGTCCATGAACTTGAGCGTATGCAGGACGGAAGTTGACAAGTGTGTTAGGAGGAGAGCGAGCTCGTAAGGGATATCAGGTGAGTTGGGATCAAGTGCCAGCTGCAGTTGGCTGAGGGAAGGTAATGATACTCGGGAATAAGGTCGGGGAGGTTTATGGTACACTGTAGTGAGGTTCGTGAATTGATGTGGAAAGAGTAAGCGAAGGGAAATCAGCTTGGGGCAGAGGGTGAGGAGGGAAAGGATTTCGTGGATAGCTTCAGAGCCTGTACTGAAGCGATGGTGGGTATAATCAAGATAGGTGAGATTAACAAACATATCTGGAAACAGTGCTACCCTGAGGCCGTCCATAACGAGCTTTCTGAGCGAAGGCGCATACCCATTGAACAGGATAAACGGCTGCGGGTCTTCATTAAGACGATGGATCAATGTGATCTCCCGCAGGGAAGGAGGAGAGGGCAGGTCGGCCAAGAAGGATAGAGCAGCATTCAATAGGTATGGAGACTGTTCCATAAAAATAACATCGAGAGAGCGCCATCGGTGTAAATGGGGTAAGGCTATCTGCATAAGCCATTGCACAGAGTAAAAGTCCAGATGCCTGCGCGGATAGTAATGCAAAGGGCGTGGACGGATGGGTGCTAGAGCTGTCGGGAGAAGCTCTATATCAAGAGTGCAGGCTCGCGCACGGCGTATGCGTTCTCTCCACATGTACTCGTGAGGACTCAGGACGATGCGACGCCATAGGGAAGGTGTTGAGAGTGCAACGTGACGCCAGGATCGACAGACTTGGGAAACGGAAAGTGGCAGGTGGGGATCGTCTTCAGCGCCGAGAACAAATATGTGTGAAAGCAGCTCGATAGGAAGACGATGAATAAAATGACGATGGGCCCAACAATAGAGTCCGTTATAGACGTCGGGCACTGGGGCTGCCACCGCGCGTCGAAGGTGTTTCGGTCGGCTGATATGGTGTGTCTGAGGCTCGTGATGGGGGAGAATATATGGATGCGGTGGCTTTGGGGCACTAGGCGTGCTTGGGATGAGTTTCCGCCCTCTGTGAGATCAGGCCAACACTCACCGAGAATGTCCCATAAACTTGGATCTAACTGCATTTGCTAAGGAACGACTGAGATTCAAAGCACGGTCTTGGGTTTTTCGAAGTGCGGAAGGCATAGCTTAAGATGATAAAGGCGAGAGGCGTAAAGGAGGGGCACAAGGAAGGGGGTCCTTGAGCAACAGCGGGAATAGGAGAGTGCAATTTATAAGATTCAGAGAGATCTCCATATCGCTGGAAAGACCGAATCGGCTTGGAATGGAGAGCTTAGCGATATTCGGCATGGGAGATCGGAGGTTTATGAACTATAGCGACGCTGTAATTCCCAATTGTACGCCCGAGGTCCAGTGCTGTGCTTCGATATGACCTCAGCGGTTCGGCCCTTCAACTTGCAGGCTTCCGCGACCTCTGGGCGTGAGGCTCGCATGGCTGCCCTGTGTGCACAAAAACAACTGTTTTTGCATCCTTGTCTACGAGGCGGTCTGCTGCGCCTCCGTTTCAAGTCATTATGCAGGGTTAGTTAACCAGAACGTGGGTTGAGGACAATACAAACAGGGGTTCAGGTTCAAGTGCCGCAAGATGCCAACTTGGACCTGTCAATCGGTGCCAAGTAGGGAGCGGTGGCGGTGCCGCAATTAATTACACGTGACCGCCACAACCACCGTCGGCATTGTGCTGCACGCGAGATCATAGCCAGTGCGTCATGGACAACACCCTCAGTGCTCTCAGCAATCTTCTATCTCAAATAGCGGAACAGCCGTACAATGTGGCTCTGCACGCCCAACATGTCCAGCTCGCTCAGTCAAACCCCGGTCTTGACTCCGAGCTCAAGTCTGCTCTGGAAATGATGACCGAATTCCTTGCGGCTGATCCTGAACAAATATGGCTTCCACTTATCAAGCAGAAGGAGGACACAGTAGACCTCGATAATGCAGCTGGTGTAGAGGAGCTTCTCTCTCTATATGAACGCGCGGAAAGGGATTATTTGTGTGAGAGTATCTTCGGATCAAGACAGGAAACTGGCACTCTAATGCTCGATTAGCTATTCCCTTGCTGCAAAGGCATTTGCAGTTCCTTGTTGACCGTTACGAGAGATACAATGGAGACGATAAAGAAATGAAACCTGCTGACCTCGGGGATTTGTTTTCTGAAGAATGGACACGAGAGGCGATTAGCCGTGTTGTTGAGAAGGGTCAAATCCATCTAACTCAGGTGCGTGTGTCTCGCTTCTATGCTTCTATGCTCGAGCTAACGATGATAGAGCTGTTTACTGTGGGATATCCAACGGGACTGGGAGCTTGAGCGCCTTGCAGCGACACCAAAAACTGAAAGGTACTCAACCACTGTCCCTTCACACTCAACGGGGCTAAAGCTCTACGCAGGGATTCTGCAGTGGGACGTGTCGAACAATTTCTTTTGAACCGTCTACGCCAGCCTCACTCAAGTAAGAACGCCACCAAAACTCCTGATCCCTTAATTGAACGCGTTTCAGACCACGAGGAATCCTTCCAAGCATACTCTTCGTTTACGACGAATTACAAGTCTCCCGCGGAATACGAGAACTTACTTGTGGCTGCTTCAAAAATGCGTGGTCCAGCTGTCCGTTCATGGGACCGTCGAGAACCGTTTGAGACAGCCCTGGTGCGTTCATCCAATGCCCCTAATGCATCATCCCGCGAGCCAAACTTTCGTCCAGCGCCAATCCCCATCGCTACAGAACTATGGAGCCTACATTGCGTGTGAATGGAGGGCTAAGCGGATCGACCTTTTTACGGCGGGTGGAATTTACGAACGAGCCATCACCGATGCTGCTTCGAAGAGATTCGGCGGGGAATCCGGAGCAGAAGAAGCATTGAGATCATTTTGGACGGGGTATCTGGATGCTGCGGTCAGTTTCTGCCTATCTTATGTCATTTCTGCGTCCTCTCAAACATTACATTAGAGATCCAGTGAAGCAGGCTTTGAAGTAGAGATGCAGATTGCACAAAGGGCGATACGAAGTGTGCCAGCGTCGGGGGAAGTCTGGGCAAGATACATGAGGTTGCTAGTATGTGTCGCGGCCCATCTGGTAAAGCTCGGTGACCCATTCTAAGTCAGGAACGGATCGAGGATGCGGAAGAACAAGAAAGCCAGGAAGAACGAGAAACAGTCCATGACGCCTTCACGAGAGCGCTGAACACAAAGCTTGTGCAGCAAGACCCGGAACAGATTATCACGGTGGTCCTTGCAAGAGCCGGCTACGAAAGGAGAAGGATCGAAGTTGGGAAGGCTGACGAGGATGGGTTGGCTACACTGATCGGGGTCCTCGAGAGTGGCATTGAGATGGTCTTGCAACGTATGTTTCGTTCGTTATTACCTCTTCTTGTACTTGACGTCATTCAGTTTCTAAAACCGGGGACGCAAGGTTACGGTTGGAGAAAGCCCTCGCTGATGTGGTAAGTCTTTGTTTATACAATGCCAAGGAAGTAAGCTAAGTGCTTCGGAATTTCCAGTACGAACGGTTAGCTGAAATGCCGGAAGGCGCGTTCACTACGTGGAAAGCAGTTACGAAACGCCAAAAAACAAGTTACCTTGCGTGGACGGCCTACACTGAGTCCCTCATGTATGTTTGCCTTCGCTCTCTTATTTAAGCCACGCTGACGTGCCATTGATGTAGAAAGAATCAAAAGTACGACGAAGCCCGAAGCGCGTTCAGCGATATATGCATGAAGCAAATTGATTGGCCTGAAGCTATCTGGGAAGCGTGGATTTCCTTCGAACACCTTCACGGAAGCGTGACAGATATAGAGGCATGTTTGGAGAAAGTGTTGAAGGCACAATACCTCAACAATGACAGGAGAGCCAAGGTATATCTTCCCTTTTGCTCTCTGACTCCAAGTTAACACAACTATGTAGGAGGCAGAAAAGGCTGGATACCAGATGCAGCTGGAGGTACAAGTAGCACAGGCAGCTGACAGCGCAGCTGGCGAAGATTCGACATCAACTCATGTTACTGTCGCTGCGCCTATGGAAGTTGATATCCAGGGACAGGAAGTTAAGGCAGAAAGCCGGGGTACGAAGCGTACAGCTGAAGGGGAGCCTGTGGTTGCTGAAAATAATAAGAAGCTGAAAACGGGTGAGTACATCACAATGCTGACTTACCCTATTGCCTGACTGAATGTCATTGAAGAACCGAATCCGCCTCCTCTCAAGAGAGATCGCGAGAATTGTACTGTGTTCGTTGCAGACCTACCGAGTAATGTTATGGATGATGATCTGAAGGGGCTATTCAAAGATGCAAGTCGCCGAGTTCTACTGATGCTTGTTTTGCTAATGGTTTGAATAGTGCGGAACTGTGAGAGAGGTAAAAATCACACCTCTCCCTGATGCACTGGTAGCTACCGTCGAATTTCATGAGCGAGTAAGAGTTTCTGGAGTTGTTTGCTTGGCTCTATAAGTCTTACCTTTTTTTCTTAGGATAGTATCCCGGCTGCTCTGACCAAAGACAAGAAGAGGATAAACGGGCATGAAATTGCAGTTCACCTGGCGTGGAAATCGACGCTATATGTCACAAATTTCCCAGAATTCGCGGACGACCCTTACATGCGTAACTTGTTCGGAAAGGTATGCTTTGAGTTGTGGGTTGTGCAGTGAATGCACTAACTCCTTTGCAGTATGGCACTATATTCGAAATTCGTTGGCCAAGCAAGAAGTTCAAAGCGACGCGGAGATTTTGCTACATTCAGTACACCTCTCCCGTAAGGCTCCTCTTGCCACTCGACATTTCAGTTCTTGCGGCCGAGAGCTGAACTCTCATACAGGCTGCTGCCGAAGCCGCCCTAGAACTCCATAATCGCGAATTGCAGCCTGGCCTTCCGGTCAACGTATACATCTCTAACCCAGAGAGAAAGAAGGAGAGGACAGATCGCGATGCGAACGAGCGAGAGGTCTACGTGGCTGGTCTGAGCAAGTTCACAACAAAGGCTGATCTCGAAAAGGTATTCCAGACGGTGAGTACTATCGACCACGAAGCCGAATTGGTTGTTGATAGGCCTTGAACAGTACGGCAAAGTCAAAGACATCAGAATGGCTGCAGAGGAGGACGGTCATGCCAAAGGCTACGCGTTCGTGGAATACGAGAATGCGGTACGTCCATTGCTGACGATCGGATGAATATACTTATCTTTCTGCTAGAACGATGCACAGGCTGCCTTGGCTGCGAATAATCACGAGCTGAAAAAGCGCCGGATCGCTGTGACATTAGCAGATCCTCGTGTGCGAGCACGACATAGGTAAGAGGAACTGTCCCACCCACTATTCCGACTCACGATCTCTGCAGAACCATTGCCGAGACGGGTTTGACACGAACAGCCGAAATCAGGCAACGATCAGTGCGGATACGAGGACTGCCTCCCAACGTGCAGGAGGGACTGTTACAACAGACGCTGGAAAAGATTGCACCCGTCAAACGCGTGGAAGTTTTTGAAGAAAAACACGAGGCAGTTGCTGAGTTGGAGAACGCAGCGGTGCGTGAGGAAGCTTTCGACTTGTAGAGCCACAGCTAACGGGACATATGGAAAACAGGAAGCAGGAAAGCTGCTCCTCCGCACGGAGCCAATAGTATTCGGCGGCCATACGTTGCGATTGAGTGAGGAAGGTCGTCAAGAACCGTCAGCTCCCCCGCCGAAGGCTGGAGGGATGTTCATCCCGAGAAAAGCGGGGTCTTCTCGGCCCAAAGCAGGGTTAGGTCTTACGCGGGCCAGCACAAAAAGTGCCAGCTCTACGAGTGTTACAGGGGAGTTGGGAAGTACTGGGGAAGGAGGGAAGGGTCAAGACGACTTCAGGAAAATGTTGATGGGGGGCAAGTGACGTCACTAGTGTATCCGGTTATAGTAATGGAATATTTACGTTCATTCGGTCTTTTCGGTTTCTACCGTCATATCCCATTAACAAATGGAACCGCAAGAAAGCGACTGTAACGAATCTTGCTCCATTACCTTCGAATGGACCATTCGTAACCTCAAGCACTTGTTTGACTCGTCAAAAGGTGACGCGAAATCCAAGGCTGTCAAGTCTCCCAAGTTCGGCGGCGGACGTTGGCAGGTGAGTAAGCCTTTAATTGGCCTGTGCTACGGATTGATTGACCTGTCATCGTTAGATTTTATTCTATGCAAACGCAGGCACGCCAAAAGACACCGTTGGGACTACGGAGGGCGGGGGATACATCAGTTTATTCTTGGCTTGCGAAGTGCGACATTCATGATCCTACCTTTTAGTCTATGATCTAACATAATCCAGCCCACTGTAGCAGAGAGGGAAGCTGCTCTCAGAGACTCGGGAAAGTGGGTCCGAGAAGGCATCTACAAGTTCTGCTTTGAGCTCCGCAAGTGAGCAGGATTTCCTTCTTCGCACTATCACTGTTCCCTCATCGCGTATCATAGCGTCGAGAAGAATGTCCTCCATAACCTCAAAGAAGCCGCCAATCACACATTCTCTTACAAGGTATGTGATGTGGCAGTTGAAAGCAAATTAGTCCTAACCAAAGCATTTTTTGTAACAGACGGCCAACTGGGGATGGTATGACTCTGCTTCCTCGGAATCGTGAATACTCATGCCCACTCACTTTTGCTACAGGGCTCAGTTTGCGCGGCGAGACTCTGTCTACTACCAGTCTATCAGTGCAAAAGCTCAAGATGCCTTCGTTATTGTTTGTACTATCACATCCTCGCCAAGTCCCACATCTCTCCTTCCCCCTGGCTCCAACCTCTCCGTGCCTAAGCCCCTGGTAGATACAGTGGGATCTCTCCTCGATGACCCCCGTTATTCTGATGTCGAGTTCATTATTCTTGGTCGCCATCAGGATCCGAAGAAGGCGAGGCGGATATGGGCGTCTCGCAAGCTACTCCAACGAGCTGAGCACTTTCATGACAGTATGTGAAATTAGCCCACGAACCTTCGTTCAACTGATCGTCTTGTAGTGTTGGGCGCCAACTTTGTGGAGGGCGCAATGGACTCCAACCCCTTGCATACACCACGGGCTGCCAGTCAAAGCCTGGTTGATACTACTACACAGAGTGACGCCGGTGGTTACTTTGACGAGTACATCGATTCCGATGATGAAGAGGATGATTACTTTGAAGTCGATGAAGATGACGAGGAGGTATCATCTCAGATGGACGCATCAGAACATGACCTTGCGTCTATGACTGAGCCCCAAGGCGATGAATCGTACCAGCTTGCTGAAAGCATTTTCGATGATGAAAGCCGCCATACCGATCAGGTCACCTCGGGATCCCACTCTCATTCTACCTCTACTTCTCAGACAACTCTGGCTCCTGCCCCTGATGAAAGCATGACGGACCAAGCTCATCATCACACCTCAAAACCCCACATGACCGTCGTTATCAAAGGTGTTGCCTACAATACATACCGCGCCCTTCTCTATTATGTGAGTCCATGCTCTAACTTGCACATGTCGACAACTGACATTCTTTATAGTTATACACTGATAATATTGTCTTCGCACCACTTTCTTCATCCTTCGCGTCATCACGCCTTGTTATGCCTTCACCCTCTGCAACCCTTCCATCGTCTCCAGGTTCTGAAGCTATTCCTCCTCCTTCCAAGAAGGGAACATACACAGATTCTGCCACGTCGAGGAAAGAGTGGATCAGAGAATGGATGAAACATAATCCAGGCCGACCCGCTCCCTGCTCCGCGAAAGCCATCTATCGAGAAGCTGACAGTAAGTCCACACTGGCCTCGGAGGATACATGATTCTTAACATCCATAGGATTGGATTTGAGGGACTTGAAGGCGCGAGCCGCTCAGGTATGTCTTCAAGTATTCGCTAAACAACTACGCCAACTCTATGACAGCATATTTTCAAGTCTTTAACTGTTGAAAACATCGCTTATGAAGTCTTTTCTCCTTTCGCTTCGACATTTGAGGAAATAAGAAAAGTATGACTTGAATCTAATCCTCTCGCGGATTCTTTTGGATGACTTTCACCTCAGGTTGAAATTGGATTTTTCCTCAAGCATTGGCAAGAAATTCGTACCTCAAATGCCATGAAGAGTATCTGGCAACAAATTCGGAGCGGAAGACACCCTGGCTTTGAAGAAGGTATGTTCCCCACCCCGCATGCACGGAGGCACCTGAAGAACCCTCGCTTTGTTGAAGTCTGGCCTGCTATTGCAATGAATCTTGAATTCAAACCAGCCACCCCTACGACCGCGGCGCCCTCCAGGAACGAAGCGCCACAACAAATGATTTCTTGAACAAGGACGAGAACCACCACGTTAGACTTGAATCGCGTATCTTATTCCCTCATATGCATTTATATGCAAAACAAATAATCATTAACGCTTTTATGATTTCTCCATCAATACATCACGTTTTATTTTCACAATGTCTGAACTGCCACCTCTTAGAACAGCTCGACAGAATCATAGACGTAGTTCGGGCTGAGGAAACCGTCGCCGGAACTACCGCTAATAACACTGATCTGGATGGTGTTGGTGCCCGCAACGAGAGTACCTGTGAACATGCAGGAATCAGTTCGAGTTCTGATACCACATAAGGAGGTAACCACCAGAAGGAATAGCGAAGTCATCTGAAGGCAGGTTCGTGTCAGTATCAATCGTTGAGACAACGTAGACCTGAGTGAACTCACAGACTTGGTTGATGCCTCTCCAAGTTCCACGGGTGACACTGTCCAAAGGTCAGCGAGCGGGTTAGGCCATGCTACTGGGAGTCGGTTACCCTCGAGAGTCAACAGCAGGTGGTGCTAAATAAACGATCGAAGTCAGGCGGTAAATATCAAGATAGGGCCCGATTATGCGTACTAGGAGGGCCAGAGGATGTCCAAGAGTTGACTGTAATTTGTGGCCTACCGCCAGCGAACGCTTCGGTGGTACGGATCCGGAGTGTGCGTGCTCCTTTAAAAGATATGAGCGCTCGACGACCTCACTAACAGGACTTTTTGACAAACCGATTTGTGACGAGGAGGCCGTCCATATGATGGTAGTCGGGTTGTTAACCTGGGAACGATTCAACGTGTGCGCCAGTCATTTTGCGGGACGTCTCACTTACAGCCTTGAATTGTGCCATGGGGAAGGAAGAGACGGATGAGGAACCAATGGTGAATGTGATAGGGCCCCATTCACCCATCCTCGAATCGGACCTGGATACGTGCGCGCAAGTGAAATGAAAACATCGGAAGGACGCCTCTGGAATGCTTACGGATGCATGTGCTCGATGTTGTTGGCGTTGAGAAAACTGAAATCCAATCAGGCTGTGAGTGTAATTACGCCTGAAATAGAAGCTCGTACTTACCCAGCGGGAGTTCCGTCGACGGTACCTAGAGGAGTATGTTGGACTCATCCCTTGATCAGACCCGTATACGCTCACCAATTGACCAGATGGTGTCTGGGCGACTAAGGTCTGAGCTTAAAGTAATCGAGGATGTCCTGCCCGCAGACACCGTGACGCTTCCGGTACCAGCTTCGAGTTCACCTTGATAAAGGGTGACAGTGTAGGTGCCCGGCTTCATCATATTCCTCGTAAAGCTCCCACTGCGGGCATAGATCAACGGCTTGTGTAAATTACTCGAGCGGACTACATACCCGGAGCCTGTGATCCAGTACTGCGCTGCAGAGTTCTGTGCAAGGCCTCAAGAGAACGAAGGCATGTATGTCCAGAAACTCTTTACCTTGAATCCAATCGTAACAGGGAGTCCGGATAAAGTACCCGAATAACTTCCGGAGACGGTACCACGACCGGAGGCAGGAACATAGCCTTGGAGACCAAGACTATCCATAAAGCTTGTATCCAGATCTCCGGATGGTGCAGAACCAGACGTTATGGCCAGCGCATAACTAGAAGTATTCCGTGAACTCCAGCATTGACTTTGGACTTCAATGGAACCCACGGTCCGAAGAACCCAGTTCTGTATGTTTCAGTCTGCTCATGATTTGAGTTCATGTAGAAGTAGAGCTCTTGCTGAGCACTACCCTGGTTGTTAATGTCTACCCGAGGCTCAAATGTAGCACCAGGAAAATAGAACAATACCCACCTCTGAAAAACGGGCCGCCAGATGATGTTTCATAACCGACGCCAGGAATAATCATGAAAACACCGACACCGGAGCCAGTTACGCCGTGGACTTGGTCTTCAATGAAGCGGATCTTTGGAATGGACGCCGCATAAGCTCAGGTCACGGTAGGAGAGGAGCCCGAAAAGGCACTGACGCTAGAATAGAACTTGGAGCGAGTCTGACCGTTCAACAAGAATACATCAGAGCCTTCAATAGCGGTACCGCCATTGACCTCGGCTTGAGGTATGCCGTTTGGGAGTGCAGACTTCGATAACCGTGCGATAAAACGAAGCTCTCCGACACTTGGCTCTTGGGAGGCGAAGGTACCCATATAAAGCGTATTTATTCCTGAGCGCACGATGACATAGTGTGTCTATCTCGTCCATGAAGGACTTCTGATGCGATAGTAAAATGAACTTGTGCTACTCACGATAGTGCTCGTTCTGATGGTAATGACAGCGATGTTATTAGCCACAGACGAAGTCACAGTGGCTGAGCCTGTCGAAGCTATCACTTCCCGGTAGAAAAGGCATCTATCTTGAGATCCATACCAAGACCAGAGCTGAGCTGAGTGAATTTGGACGAGTCTTGGAGCTGTTTTCCATTGAAGAGAATAGAAGTGATGTCTCCATTTGCTGTGTTGACTACCCCATTTACATGTGAACGAACTCATACATCATAACGCATTTGTAGCTACTTACTTGTTGTGACCAAACCGGCGCCAGAATCAACAACCATATTGCTTCCGGAGTTCGTGACCCCGAAAGCGGCGAGAGCGGCGGGCAGGTAGAGCAACAAGCACAGAAAGTGGAAAAACATGGTTAGAAGTTTGGGGCTGCTTGGATGCCAGCTCTCATATTTAACTTCCTGGAACTGGCTCTATGCTAGAAAGACGGGTTTTCTTCGTGGATATGAACGGCATTTCTGGGGTAATTGGCATATTTTCATGTTCGAAATAGTCACACAACTTTTGACCCAGGTGACCACTCTAATATTATTCTTGCTCTCCCCCAACCGTCCGCGGCCCGCTGGGGTGACGAGACATGGAAAAAAAAAATATACTGCTTGACGTTGACTTTCGGCAGCATAACATGTAGAGGCCCGTGGGAGATCTGCATTGAAGGACATGAAGACACCAAGGACCATAGGTAGACCTAGTCTTTGGGTCTCGTGCCATGCCCCTCTTCGACAGTGGTGGGAGATAGGTGCGCACCCCGATCGCTGGGTTCAATGCGATGGGCTCACGGACGAATAGCGTAGTCCAAGCTGAACCCACAGAGGAAGGTTCGAACAACCATAGCTTTGTTGTAAGAATATCGTTGAATAGGCGGGCCGCCCAGTTCCTTCTTGTCGGACCGCGTTCAGTAGTCCTTGATAGTATCCTCTCCACACTGACATGGTTCTGATTATGCGAGATTTAGGCGACCCAGGTGACAATTAGAAGCCCATGTGGTTGATGAATTGACTCTATCAAAAATCCTGATCATGAGAAATTTAGTCCAATCAATGAGGTATTGAATAAAAGGCTAAGAACCTTGAAGTTTGAAGTATGCTGACGTTAAGATATTATTCGGCTTCTCATGAGCAGCGTGGGGAGGATTATGTTGGGTTTGTTCTGATTTGAAGGGTCAATGTGCATGAGGACTTCATTCATCTCATAAGATGGATTGGTAATGAAACGGGCTGGCAAGAAGTTTACAAAGTTACATGAGGCTGGGTTCCTGAGATGCAGTGGCATGTGTGTGAGGATGGGCAGCGATTTTCGTGGGATCGTACTGGGCTCCATTCGTGGAATTTTGAATACCTTGCCAAACAGGGGGCTGTGAAACGTGGGGCTCAACGTCCGCGGGAACAAAGAGTTCTTGTTCCTCAAACTCTTCTTCAAGTTCAGGAGGTACAGAACCAGGGACTTTGTCCACAGGTTGAGGAGGAATTCGATGTAAAAGACCGAACCTAAGATGACAGTGAGAAAGCTGCGTCGGACTCCGATAGGCGAGTAACACACACCCAAAAACACATCCAAGAAGACCTTCGCCGCCCCAGTGACGGTTAGGAATTAGGACGACTTCCCTTAGGGAACTACGCGAATCAACTTTGGCATCTGATAGATAAAAAAGGAGGCGCACTCAAAGTCGTACGAGTAGACATAGACTCGTAAGGGTTTATCGACATGCTAGAGTCCCGTTAACGGCGTAAGAGACGGACTGGAATATCTTCTCACAGCTTCAACAACGTCATAAAAATCGTTCTCTGCGCTGAGCACCCCACCTGACCAACCTAATCTCGTTTGAGTATAAGAAGGATTGGTCCATCCAAGTCACTCACCGAGAATCCAATCGCCCATTGGGACTAGGCCGGCGCTTTCTGCTGGGCTTCCCTCGATAACGTCCAGGACGTGCCATACGTTCTCGCTGGCTGATTCGGGTTCACATATCCGCATGCTAAGACCTAATAGGGATGGTTGCGCATCATTTCCATTGGGAACGGGGCCGCTTTGTAAAGTGGACCAAGCTCGGGAGGGGGTAATAGACACGACTCGTCCCGTTGTCAATACCAATGACAGGATACCGAGGAGGCTAAATTACCTCGCGTTTGCTGACTCTTGCTGCTCCATACGAGAAGATTGAGAATGCGACCTTCGTGGGACTCTACTATTTTCTCCAGTTCGGAGGCATTGATGTTGTCCTCCGAGAAGGAATCTCCTTCAACCCCAACAATGAAATCAAAGAAGGGCTCAATGTCGGTTTGAGAGGCTGGGGATTGCGGGGTCACTCTAAGAACGTGAAGACCACGTGGAGGTGGGTGAGCCTGAGAAGTAGATTGTCCTGCACCCATTTCTCTTGTCGGGAAAGATCTGAAACTGGTCGTTGCAGTTGCCAGTCTCGTCCACTTTCCATCCCACAACTCCCACGGCCCCCAACTACCAAAACGGTTATAGCCCCTAACCACCGTCGAGCCCAGTCTGCTCAAACAGAATCAGCCATCTTGTAGTGCCCGTTCCTATTGATTCTGCCGTAGACATCGTAATGTCTGATGCTTGCAGTCCTAAAACAGCCGGTCTACGCATGTCCGTGTAGCCCATCGGCGTCCTCTCCTCGCCTTCCGACCCTACTTTCTTGTAATTGGCTGGTCACAATGAAAGTGGTTTATAACTGTCATTTAACTCCTTCTGCATACGCATAGGCTCCAGCAAAAAACATCCGCGGAAATAATGACGTGATCGTGAAAATCGGCGCTGTGCAGATATGCCAAAATCCATACGTGTGATCTTAAAACAGCAATCATGGCAACTGAAGTGGTATGAACAAGATTATTGAGACGGTGCGTATACATGGCTTGGAATTGAGATGTATCGTATATCAAAAGTATCCGAGAAATCTCACTGACCTTGAAGAAAACCCTACCCCTTAACCAAGCTGCGGCGGCCGGTCACCCTTCATGAAAAACCAATTACATTAGTGGAACTGTGGATGAAATACGAGACTGAATGAGTTGGTCACCATATGATCGCTCATGCTCTCTATATTTCATACTTTACTCAACGACGGCTTCTTTGGATTTACAAGGGTATTTGAAGTGTGTTTTGACGATAAAACACTTGAACCAGTGACCCTATACCAGCTGGGGTGACGGAGGGGAGGCCTTGCAGTCATAGCCACGTGACTTTCCGTTTTTTTTCTGTCACGACTTGGTGAATGACACAACTGACAGTGACCCGTTCGGCATACACTACCTCAAGAGACCAGACTCGGCCAACCTTCATCGCTAAACGACGCTCAGCCAGTGGTCGAGACGTGAAGCCTGGGTTTACTGTCCCAGAGTTGAATTTGATTCTGGCCAATGCGGTACATGTGTTCTTGGTCGCATGAAATTGACCTCCTTGCTTACTTGCAGCCTTCTCCAGCTGACGAATGTTACTTCGTCGTTATCTTCACACTCGAATCCACCCCCCGAAAATCAATGTTTCTGCCTCAACACCAAGGAACGACCACTCAGATGGACTCCGAACAGGCAACCCTTTACGGCTTCATTGCCTCAGCGACGCGTCGGCGCCAACCAGCGCATCGAGAACGGAACGTGGACTGTCTGGTCAAGCAAGCAGGGTTTCCACCAACATTGGGGAAAAGGTCTCATTGGGGACTCAGTCGCCCAAGACTGATGTCGCCTCCGGAGAACTAACTAGCGGCCAATCCCTAGAGGACCTCAAGCAGGCACTAAGCTCCGGCAATCCCACCCTCATTGAGGATAGTGTAAAGGACCTTCTGCGGCGCGAGGGTAAATGGCGGGACAAGTCACAAGCTTGGGACCTCATTGTCCAGGATTTCGTCTTACGCGTTCTCTCGTTACCGACTCTTCAAGCGGTCCTCTCCACCATCAGACCTCGCACCGTCCATCTTTCTGCGACCGCCATCACACAACTTATACAGCGATTACTGTCGCCAAGCCAATCGGAAGACGTTGGACGATTGTTAACGCTTCTTCACTCTCATGTGCTCTACCTCCTACGACACTCACGCCGCGTCCGGAGCCATTCTGTCACCTATATCCCCCCTTGCATCATACGGCCCTCTTTCATTTTCCTCAATGCATTTCTCTCTATCGACCAGAAGAAAGCGATGGCCATCTTCCACGCTCTAGTCGATTCGGGCCACATTCCGTCGGAAGCAATGGTTGATTCGTCCTCGTCGCAAACCCTCGAGCAGATTGTTAGTCTATCGCTCGTTAAGGCGAGTTTATACTGGAATTGGAAGGACATTGCCCAAGACATCCTAGAGCGTTTGCTTCAGCCCACCTCCTCTCCCGACACTTTTACAGTCAGACACGCTACTGATTGTTTATACACACTTCTGATATCACCTTCGCCTAATGACCTTCATCGTTGTTTTAACCTAATTCGTCTTCTCCATCCTCACTCTCCTGTCCCCGATGCTCTGGTCCGCCAATTCTATCAATGCGCGGTTGACATCAACGTTCCTTCTGTCGCTGAAGAGATGTATGACTTCTCACGGGAGTCTAAGGTTCTCGACGCCCACTCTTATCCGGCACCTCGAGGAAGGGCGCTGACCTGGCTCATGACCTACTTGGCAGAGGAAAGCAAGAAGGCATATCTTGTCCGGATTTTGGCATCTGATGTCGTCCAAAACGACATACCTATCCCAGTGGACCAACGTTCGAACTTTATTTCCACCATCGCTGAAAAAGGCCTTGCATCCCCGGCTCGAGCATTGTGGGAGCGATATTCTGTTGGGAAAGACGGCTCTATCATCCTTGGGGATTCTTCTCTAATGTTACGCATGACCAGCCTTTTCACCAACTTGGCTCACCATAAAGAGTCTAAGGCGGATAGTCCGGAGGACGATATCTCATATATATTTGAAATGCGAAAGGTAGAGGAGTTGCGGTCGTTCGTCGAGCATATCATCATGAAGTTCAAGGAGCATCACGAACCATGGGAGGATGCAGATCATCGGGCTATGACATCGTATGCTAGAGCCTGCTTCATCGTCGGAAAAAACGCGGAAGGATTTGACATCTTCAAAGTCCTTTTGAAGCGGTTAGAACTTCCCGATTTGTATGATGTCAACGTCGCGTTGAGCGCCATTGCCAAACAAGCACCAGAAGCTGCTGGCAGGATGGTTGGGAAAATGGAGAAGTATGGCGTGCGGCCGGACGCTGTCAGTATTGGGACAGTGCTGCATCATGCATCGACGCAGCAGTGCAAGGGTGTTGTGGAGGAGATGATACAACGGGTTCTGGCGATCCCGCGGATTCACTCTGACGTGAAAGCGTTCGGCGCTCTCATTAGAGCTGTGGTACAGCCGGAGAAGGATGAAACGAGAGAGACCCGTGTCCTTAAACTTCAGAGCGCCTGGGAGCTCGTTCACCAGTTCACCAAAAAGAAACCCCTGATTTCCACGCAACTCGGCAATTACCTCGTTTCCTTGGCTATAGAAGCACAAGATGCCAGCTTGGCCTTCAAGTTTTGGGATGCACTGCTGAAGGACAGCGCAGAGTACGATGACGAACGGCAACGTCGGCAACGCAATGCCATTGTCGTCCTCACCTTGGCGCAGAACATGCGAGCAGAGATCAGTGGAACGGACGCTCGCATGATCATCAACCAGATAAAGAAACGAAATGGGAAATAGGAGTCTGAATGTACTGCTTGTAGAGTTCTAGATGTTGTTAGACCTCTTTCGGGTGGAGGTGTTAGGTAGATATTGTATATCGGTTGGGCTCTTACCTGGTTATGTCACTCTGTGACACTGGTGTCAAGGGTTATAATTAGAGGCATACAACTTATTTTCACGTGGCACAAACCTGGAAGCATTGGCAGTCTGGGGGATGGTTCGCAGCGGGAGGAAAGGATCCGCGGAACCCCCCGTGTCGAGCAGATTAACAACGAGTGGCCCAAAAGATAAAAAGAATTCTTTCCGGACTTGATGAAAAATGCCGACGAGTCGCTTACGGTGGTATTGAAAGGACCGATTGATGAGATCAAAAACAAGAGGAGGGTCCAAAATGAGGCGGGTGTCCCAGAGTTCTGGATCCGGAGATTGGCCGAGCCCTGGTTGCAGTGGGAACGGACTGTTCTCGTGATATCGATCCATGTTGGGATCCACGCGCCAGAGATTGGACTGTTGCTCACTCTTAAGTGAATGCCCGTTTTTGATCTATTCGATATAAATCATTGGAAGAACGCCTTTTGAGTTTACACAGCGCCCGAGCCGTAAACAACTGTGCCACGGGAACAACAAACATCCCATCGCCTCAAAACTCGAGACACAACTCTCCGCAAGTCTCGTCTACCCCGCATCCCTTCGCATCCTATAATCGTTCCTCTCCCCCACGATCATGCCCGCAGCTCGACCAAAGAAAGAGAATAGCTCAGCCACGCCTCCTTCCGACGATGGGCATCTGAAGGAATCACAATCCGAAAACAGCAAGAGCAAGAGAAAGTATGTCCCAATTGCCCGATCTTTTTCCGTGCCCTTTCTACGTACTCGTCCTCCTCACCCCCGCATTCCCCACCCTTTTATCGCCCCGCACTTCGTCGCCTTCTGACGTTGCTGTCACTGCCCTATGACTCTTTGTCTTCCTGTCAACACAATCTAACCATCTGCCATGCTTTCTATCAGGCGTCAATCACAGAGTTCGTTGTTATTTCTTGCTTCGCTGTGCGGCCCTTCTAATGTAAAACTATCTTAATTCAGGCTGTGATGCTTGCAGAGCCCGTAAAGTGCGCTGTGCGAGGGAGAATCCTGACGATCCCAAACAGTCCTGCAAGCACTGCATCACACTCGGCATTCCATGCACATATGAGTATCAGCCCAAAAAACGGGGCCCTCCCAACCTGTGAGTTGAAATTTTACCTAGGAGAAGCTTCTAGTGATCGGCTCGCCAAGCTATCTACGACGTCTACAGGAAGCGGCTGCGGCTGCGGCCGCGAATCAACCCGAGAATCAGAACGAGGCCGAAAACACTACATCCCCTGTCTCCAGTGTAGCAAGCCCTCCCAAGAGCGTGATTTCACCCTCCTTGGGATCGAAGAGCCCTCCGGGATACCTCGAACCGTCACTGAATCCGCTCCCACCTACATCTATCCCCTTGCCTCCGTCTCGGTACCCCATAGCTGCGGATTCTTACCATCCTCACTATAATCAAAATCAGGTTACTTCGACATATCCCAGCCTCCGCCCAAGTGAACCTGCCACCAATGGAAATTCCTTGCTTAACTCTCACACGTCGCCTAAAACGGAAGAACCCCATTCCTACAATTCCCAGTCTGATCAGTACAACTCCTACCCCTTGTATAGCTGGTCATACAAGCAACACCAACCATCGCCTATCCCACCGCCCAGTACCGTTCCCCCTTTGTCTTACTATTATAGGCCGCGGCGACTGGAAGAAATCGCGCCAAGAGATACTATTTCCCTCATCATCGCCCTATTTTTTGATTTCGTATACCCCTTGACTCCATGCATCCACAAGCCTTCTTTTATGGCCGATCTTCACGCGCGACGGGAAGAACGTGATCCTCTCTTTTTCGCACTGGTCATGTCTACGGTAGCCTCAACGCTGGTTCAGGTTCCTAGATCATACCTGCCTATGGAGCGACCGGTTGTGCGAAAACTGGCTCAAGTACGTTCTTACCCATCGGGGTACGCCTAAGACTGACAGCCTGTGAAATAGACTTGCTATGAAGCCAGCCGACATATTTCGGTTGCTTCTTATGATCCCCCGACTTCTATGCATGTGGTTATCCGTTACTTGTGGGTCAAGTTTATTATTGCCGAGGTCGTCGATATTGAAGATTCAATCACAGTGATTGTATTTATCATTTTTGTGAAGGACATGATGCTACGCAGCATGCGGCTTTCGGTGAAGCGGCACATATTGCTGTCACACTACGCATGCATGAGGAAGCTTCCTATGAGGGACTAGATCCCATTGAGTGCGAGGTTCGGCGCCGCACTTTCTGGTTACTATTCGGAGGTAAGCAACCGACCCGGTTCCTTCTTTCTCTCATTGACTGTTTCCCACAGCGGATAAGTCCATGTCGATTCTGCTCGGTCGTCCAATTTGTCTAAGAGACGAGGATTGCACCGTTCATTTCCCCAAAGAACTTGATGACGAATAGTATGTTTCATTCATTTCTCTTTAATTCATTATGTTCGCTTATTAACTGTTCCTTGTCCCTTAGTATCACACCCAGCGCTTATCTGCCACAGCCCCACGGAAAAACAGCGATTGTTTCGGGTCTTAACTACATCTCCAGAATCTTTGCGCTACTCGGTGAAATCCTAGTCCGCATCCGGGTAGATAAGCGCTCTCCCCCTCAAGGCCAATTTGCTACTGCCAGACTGGAGGAAGTGCAGTCACTTCACACGAGGATCCTTGCTGCCCTCAGCCACGCACCAGAGCCTCTGCGACTCAAGCAAGTACATTCCCAAGCACACATTCCACCGGAATACGGGGGCGCGGGTTTCAGGCAAGCCACCTTTGCCGAAGTCAAGGACTTCTTCGACAATCCCAACGCTTCCCGCGCCAATGCGTTGAATCCGTTCCTTGTCATGCAGGCGAATCTGTACGTTACACAGGTGAGAGTATCCACATTGATGAATACCACACTTCATTGACCAGCGGCATAGCAACTGGTCCGATTTGTCATTGAGCAATATCGTGATGAGCTCCTCATGTCACTACAAGGCAGCCTCGACGAGCAACAGGTTGCGGAAGATCGCGAGGTGGTTGCGAGTGACCTCTTGAATATTCTGCACAGGTAAATTGGTCTGCTGACTTCCTTCACCGTTCAACGTAGATTAAATTACTATTATAGCATTCCTATCCAATCTATCGCCACAAACGGACCAAGCTTGGTTCATAAAGTGCGATTCGTCGCGTCAACCCTGCTTGACGCTGTACGGAAGGCGGAGACTGCTCCTGCCTCGGCTGCGCGGGCGCATGCCTACCTTTGTGAGTGAACTTTCTTTCTATCATCAATAAACGCAGCCTCCGAACTCGTTTCCTCAGGGGACTTCCTCAGCATCCTTTCCGAGATTGAACGAAACTATTTGTGAGCCATTTGTGTTTTGTGGGACCATGAAATAAAGCTAACTTGTATTCCAGGCTTGATGATGATCGAGATGGAACATCGAGTGGTGACGGAATGACGATGGTCGGATGAATTAATGTTTGCAAACTTGCGGGTGTTGGACGTCTTTTCCTTGAATATTGTTGCTGACGATCTTTTTCATATACCCTTGATGAAAGAGCCTTATGTATTTTATATATTCTGTATTCCGGGTTCCTTCAACACATGTAGCCTTGATTAGCTTAAGCCTAATGCCAAGAGTCGTGCATTATGTACAGCATTGAAGTGTGTACCAGTCTCTACCTACCTCGGCAATTGCCGGTCTCGATCAATTGCTGCACGGTTTCGTTCAAACGATCTGTAAGACGACGCGTCCCTAAAGCGTCCCATAATCTAAACGACCAGGCAACCCGACTATTCGCATCTGGGCTCGCGAGCGACCCGTGGGACATGGATACTTCGAGTGGCCAAATGTCACAATCTTCTAACCCAGCAAGCATGTTAACGGAGGAGGAAGCAACACGCTACGATCGCCAAATGAGATTATGGGGGATAGAGGCACAACAAAGGTGGTAGTTTTACAAGCATAACCATACTTCCTCAGCCCTCATACTCTAATGCTATGTACAGAATGAGAAATGCTGTTATCCTAGTCCTGAGACTCCGCGGCGTCGCTACCGAAACCATTAAGAATATGGTACTTGCGGGAATTGGGAAGTTGATCATTGTAGATGGTGGTGACGTTGCTGAGGAAGATTTAGGATGTGGGTTCTTTTTCAGAGATGAGGATGTCGGGCGAAAAGTAAGGTTACCACACATCCTCCTCAAACTCGGACATTCAATGGCAATTTGTCGGGCTTTTTTTTGTTTTCAGAGACTTGACGTCGCCAAACCTAGAATCGAAAGCTTAAACCCCCTCGTGAATGTGGAGACACTCACCGACTCGTCTGTTTTGGAAGGCCTCGCTTTCGAGGATCTCGTGCAACAAGTTGATCTAGTCTGCGTCACAGATCACGATAGGGAGAGTCTTGTACGTCTTCTCTCTTCTTATCTTGGTGACTCGACTTCTGATATCCATGGTAGGTTTGCATTAATGAAATATGCCGCCGCTACAGAAAACCCTTTTATGCAGGGGGTTCTTACGGCTTTTTTGGTTACATATTCTGTGATCTTCTAGACCATGAATATCTTTCGCCGTAAGTGCTTTACGGCTGTGGTCATGCCAGAGGCTCGTTTGACCTTCCTGGTGCCCCTAGAGACCGTACTGCGCCGAAGGAAGCTCCCCGTAATGTCAAAAACAAGGCTACATACTGTCAACTTGCAAATGCCCTGCAATACAAATGGACAAGACTGACCAAGCGGCAAACAAAAGAGGTTAATCCTGCTTTGTTTTTCAGCATCCTTGGTATGATTATTTCCTTCTCTCGATCACGATGGACTCTGATATTACCAGGACTCTGGCAATACGAGTTCTCACACCGGGAATTGCCAATAGATGCTACCTCGGCCGCCGAAATCCAACTCATTGTAAACTCCCTGATATCAACGGCCGACGTTAACAAGCAAGTGTTGCGGGAGGTGCCCCTAGATCTCATCGAGTAGGGTCCTTCTCGAGCCACCAGGATTGCTTTACTAACTCCGGGCTTTTTCCTCAGGTCGCTATCTAACGGTGCTAGACACGAGTTCAATCCAGTTTGTGCAATAATCGGAGGAGTCCTCGGTCAGGACATCCTCAAAGCTCTCGGCGGTCGGGACTCTCCTATTGCCAACTTCTTCATCTTCGATGGAAATACAGGCGGAGGCACGGTTTGTCGTCTCAATATGTAGTGAGCGAAGTCTGTAATATATGGATGTATACACATCCTTGATTGTCTAGGAGTTATTAAACTTCGCAGTTTTTCCGACAATTCATACCATCTTGAAAGAAGTCGCATCAGTGAACTCTGCTAATTTTTTCTCCGGAGGCCTGACCTTGGGTTGATGTAGGTATTGGGTTCTTCGGCGTGACTGCTAACTTCCATGTCGCGCCGATCTGATTCTGAGCTCCATTGTATAGATCCATAAACGACCTTCAGAATACATCTTCTCGAGTCCAAATCAGAGGCATCTCCCCTCGTTGAGTGTGAAAATCTTTTCGAATTGGGTTTGTCCTGACATCGGTATGCTCACACATGTGAACAGCAATGTGTTGTTGTGACGGAGCTCATCTCCTTTCTAGACCTTCTTGTTCCGCTCAGTCGGCCTTCAAGAACCACGTTCCGTAACGAGAGCGTTCACGAGGACTGACGGACCGCGACGCACGTTCGCTAAAGGCGCGACAGTGCAAGATTCATGTCAAAGGAACATCACAGTTTTACGGTTCTACGAAAGTATCCACGATGAATGAATAATGGGGAAGCTCGTCTTGAACCACCGTATATTTCTCCGAGGCTACCGAAATGGTCTACATCCGCATTCGCCCAAAGGGCTTTGGCCACGGAGATTGCCTCGAACAGAATGAGTTTAGAACGGATTTGCTGTTTCTGGATGAAGTCTACGGAAAGATGGGATCCTCTTGCCTACAAGGAAAGTCTATTTCATGCCATGATACATGATGCCATCGACGGTTGGCTAATCCCGCAGGCATTCGCAACTGAACCCAGTCACTCCACAGCACTAGCTTTTCTACTTCTATTTACTGATGGTGGGAAACAGGGATGGTTGAATCGATTTGAGTCTTCCCTCTTGTCTAGAGCTGACATTGCTATAAGCCGCCAGCTATCAAGAATGACATTTCAGAGCTCTCTCGTCTGACAATTTTCGGTGACGATCAACCTAATTGTTTGTAGCGAGGTTTGAAGCCGATAACGACGCAGGTGAGCCCATATTTGATTCTTCCCAGCCGATCTACTCTGATGGTTCATGACCTGAGGATGCTAATCTGAACGGGTCTTGCTCTTCTGATCACTACCCCAGACCCCGGATTTTGCCTTTCTTGGAACCCACAGAAGCGCAAGTTATTAACCCCATTTTTGTGTTCCCAAAGGGCAGTCCCTATCAAAAACTGGTAGGCTGCTCAAGGTCAGGTCGACTCAGACGCGACACACTCCCTTGATTGTTGATTATACAAGGCTGCTGAATGAGTAAATGGACTGCGTACGAAACCCCCTGATTCCCCAGACTGTATGCTTACTGCCATCGTTTTTGGGAATGGCTCCCCAGTGTCTTAAACGCAAAGCGATAGGCGGCTAGAATTGAGGTCGAACCCCTCGGAGGAGAGCGCTGCATCTTCGGGAATACTTGCCAGGCGGCAGAGGATTCAGGGCACTTCATTTCAATAACCGCAGGACGGGCATTTGCAGGTTTCTACTACTATAGGGAGCAAAGACGGCGTTTAGGACGGTCAATTTCCAGTGATCGCCCAGAGGTACCGCAAGGGTGCTGTGGTGTGGTTTTTACACTCCAATCCCTGGCACCGCGCCTTAAATCTGGGGTGATGCTTATGCGCCCCATGGCGGTGTTACAGTCTATGGTGGATGATAGGTGACCTTATGCAAGTGGTGCAAGGGACGTTTACGGGACTGACAAAATTGCGACGCCTCAGTAAAGCGAGCCATCTGCTTCGGCACTTTTATTCTATGCCATCAGCTGATCGGGTCGTTTGACGCTTCCATTTCGACTCGTATGAACCTCGTGGAACTCCGCCTTCAAGAGGACATCGGGGAAGGCAATGAGTGGAAATAATAATTTTGTGTTCGTGCTTCTTTGGCTTGAAACTTTGAGGACTCGTGGTCGGATAGGCTCCACCGATATCGTGGCAAGCAGACACACGACAAAGGATTGTTTGAAGACCCCACTTCGGATGGTGTCTTGTGAGTGGGCATTCAATATTCAATATTCCCTGCTTCTGATGTCCTGGTCAGAGACCCAGAAGGCTGGCGGGGCTAAGAAGACGCATCGGCGTCGATATGACACAGGTAACTCAAGCTCGTGACCGAGGTCGAAAGATCAGTTTGTCTTCGGTCTCAGTTGTCACAGCCCGAGGGTGATACTTGTGTATGCCCCTCAAACCAGAATAGTTTCGATCTCCATGTAAATCGAACGCGCCCTTGGCCGCCTTTTCGTCTGTAGGTATGGTGGCCCGCGGAACGTCAGTGACTCAGAAGAGGATCTGATGAGACAGACCTCAAAGGCTGCTGACGGATCGGCATTGATAAAACGTTTGACAAAAAGTTGCCCGTACTATCATTGATCACCTCTTGACCCACTTTTCAGATGTGCACGCTCTTCCTCCTTCGTCATGGCGTATTTCCCGTTGAAGTCATATGCGGAAATGCATTCGGTAAACATTTATGAATTCTTTGGGATTTTATCTTGCTAAATGGTCATGTCGGAACAGTTCCGATGAGCACAAGTCAACTGAACTCCCAAACGTCGCGGTTGTGTCACACCGAGCTGAGGCTCGTGTACATAGGCGGAGTTCTAAATCATGCACCCCTTGTCACGCGCATAAGTCAGTCCTCAAACTAATCCTGGTATTCCTCGAGTCTTTGTGAAGATATTGGGCTGAAAGTGAGCAAGCACACGCTCTGGTATGGTTCCTAAAATCATGCCAAAAAGTGTGCTGGAACCTTCATGGGATCGGAAAAGATCTACAAAACTGATGGTAAAATCACTGCCTCGGAAGGTCGCTCACTTCCCGAACCATTATTTTTTTCTGACAGTACACAGAGAGTTTCTATTTTTGTACAATCATGTTCTCTGGTGTAAGGACTATATACATGTCGAGTTTTGGGAGACTATGTGCGAGAGAAAGAGAAAAACTGCAAGGTGTCCAACAGCTGATAGCCATCAATGATTAGTAATGTACGGCAACCTAATCGGAAACTGTGATTGTAATCGGTTCGGCATTTTGGAACCAGCACCTAACGACAGTTTCACCAAGTTTCCCCGTCTTCTACGTGGTCTGGCAACTCTCTCTGCGTCCTCACTTTGTGATTTCAGACTCGCTTGACTGTTGGTAATAGTCATGTATTTATTCCTGGATTTGTGAACCATTTAGCCACATGGAGGACCTGGGCGTGGAAACGACTTGTCGACTGTACTAGATCCATCCACTCACATCACAGCTATTGCTAAATACTCTCCGGAAATGGCACAATTTGTGTGTTACTGCGAGAGGCAGGAAGTTGGACCAATTCTGACCAACACTTAACACAATGACGGACACGTACGACTGCATCGTTGTAGGCTCGGGCCATGCAGGCAGTTGTGCTGCTTTCTCTGCAGCTCAATCAGGCTGTAAGAAAGGTATACCGCGAGTTTCTACCATATATCATAGTCTGACGACTTCTATTTAGTCTTGATTATCGACAAGTGTCCTCCCGAGTGGGCTGGAGGAAATGGCTACTTTACCGCAGGAGCGCATCGCACTGTGCATGGCGGATTGGCGGACGTACTTGGTCTAGTTTCAAATGTTACGCCCTCACAGGTCTCCAGGATCGACTTGGAGCCTTATACTGCTGAGCAGTTTACTTCCGACATACAAAGACTTTCGAGCGGACGATCAGACCAGCACCTCGTTGAGGTAGTTGTAGGTGAATCAAGGCCAACTATCCAATGGCTTAAGGAGGATATCGGAGTCGACTTCACTATGTCGTTCAATCGACAGGCCTACGAAGTCAATGGTCGACAAGTATTCTGGGGAGGAATGGCTCTGAGCGTGAGAGAGGGAGGAAAGGGATTGATCCTAGCTCATTCTGAGGCCTTGGCCAGGATGAAAGTTGAGAGGATGTTCAATGCCAAGGCTACAAATTTAATCATTCGGAATGGCCAGGTGGAAGGCCTCAAGGTACAGAAGCTTGACGGCGGCGGCCAGACTTTGGACATCACTTTCAAATGCCCTTCTGTTGTCCTTGCCGCAGGAGGCTTTGAAGCAAATCGCGAGCTAAGAGAGAGGTTTCTAGGAGATGGATGGGGAATGGCCAGGGTGCGTCAAGCTTCTGATGTTCGGTTTGATTCGTTAGTGAGGATGTTTTTAGGTGCGGGGGACGCCATATAATACCGGAGACGGCTTTGATATGGCAAGACGGGTTGGTGCCAAGATGATAGGAGATTGGGCTGGTTGCCACAGCACATGTTGGGATGCCAACGCCTCAGCTGAGCGAGGGGAACGCGAGCTCACGAATCAATTTACAAAATCAGGATACCCTTTAGGCATCATGGTCAATACCCGGGGAGAACGATTTGTGGATGAGGGGGAAGACTTCCGGAATTACACATACGCCAAATTTGGTCGCGCAATATTGGCGCAACCGCAAGGAATCGCGTTTCAGATCTGGGACTCGAAGGTAATCAGCAAATTAAGGCAGGAGGAGTATGGAAATGGGGTAGTGGAAAAGGTCTACGCTGACACCCTGGAGGAGCTTGCGGGGGAGCTCCTCAAGCGAGGACTTGAATCGACGGCACGAGATCGATTGGTGGAGACGATTCAAAGCTTTAACAAAGCCGTAGAGGCTCATCAAGCGCAGAGTCCCGAGATACGCTGGGACCCTGCTGTCAAGGACGGCAAGGCAACCTTGGACTTGCTGCTTCCTAAGTCGAACTGGGCCCTTACCATCGACGAGCCACCGTTCATGGCTGTCAAGGTTGCATGTGGAATAACATTCACGTTCGGTGGACTCGCAATTGACCCCGCCAGTGCTGGCGTCATAAACGAAACGGGAGAAATAATTGGAGGACTGTATTGCGCTGGGGAGATGGTTGGAGGACTGTTTTATGGAAACTATCCCGGTGGAAGTGGCTTGACTGCGGGAGCTGTGTTTGGCCGCAAGGCAGGTCAGAACGCTGCCATCCGAGCTTTGAGATTAGGCCAAGTACGGTGAACTGTAGAGACTGTTCTTGTGACGTCATGAAATGTACCTGACGGGGTTCGCAATCACATTATTTATTTACCTTATGAGTTCAAGCGCCCCTCCGCACCACTTCTCACTCTTACCTTGAGGTTGCTAACTTCTTTGTAAGCCCTCTCTGCATCCCATGTCGCTGGAAGGACTCGTTCGGGACGTGGTTACGCACCACCGCGATCACTCCTCGACGAGCCCAGAGAATGTTGAACCAGGTGCCAGCTTGCATCATTCTGGGCTTTCTTCGAGCCCAAAGTGTGGCCATGACAAGGATGTTGTGACACCAGAGGCCAATGGAGGCCCAATGATTTCGGAATACACTTCCATTGGCGATACGAGCGACTACGTCCATCCTGACACGCAGTCGCACGACAGCCAGGGCCAGGGTTTCAACCACCGACCACATTACAAGTCTCCACCAGACACACCTGCCACGAGAACAGGACCGCCGCGCTCTCTATCCTTTGCATATTCACGTTCATTCTCAAACTCACCATCCAGGCACAACAGTGGTCACCAAATCGAGCCCAACGATCTCCGCCCCACCTTTCCTTATGACAATGCGGACGTCTCTTTGTCTCCTACCAACGCCGAATTCCGAGGGGCTTTGGAGTCCCTTTCCTCGCGCGATCAACTTTCCGCCGATAGGAAAGGCAAACGAAGGGAAAGTCGTAGCGCCGATGATGGGTGGACCATAAATCCTATTCGACGGTTCCATGAATCACCAAGGGATGAGCACCCGCGAAGTGCTATTCCAAAGACGTCACCAGAACCGGAGAGCGTACAGAAGGCCGGAGAAAACGCGACGGTCCAGGAGGCGAACGACAACTTACACAGGGAGAGATCCCAACATCCGAACAAGCTCAAGTCTCCCGCCAGACGGCTTACAGGTGATGGGAATCACTCAGTGCCGGCGTCTCAACCTCGCAAGGGCCTGCGCCGTGCACTCTCACTACCCCACACTCCTTTCGAAAACAAGACAGGAAAGGCTAAGTGGGCAAGACTGCGTTCTTTGCTCCCCAATCTCCCAAACGTTGCACATGACCAAGGCAGTGTCGACTTGGTTGGCCCGTCGGTGGCAGTTGCCTCCCCAACGGTCAATATTACGGACGAGCTCATCACTGGCGGTCTCGCTACTCTTATGCTCCGTCTCTGGTTTGAGCGAGATGAGAAAGGGCATCGGAGGGTTCCCATTTTGCTTCACAGATTGAGGATTCGGATTAGCGATAGCTACCACCCGACTGAGGAAAAGAGGACTGCTTTTCGGATCGAGTGTGAATACGCTAACGGTGCTGCAAGATGGGTCATCTATCGCCAACTTCGCGACTTCTTTTCCCTGCATACTCATTACGCGGTATCAAATGTCTACAATCGTCTCGGAGATGAACTCCCCGAGTTTCCTTTAACTAGTGTGTATCTCTCCTACGAGTCTGATGAATTTCTGACCATCCTGAACAGGTATCCCGTACTTTAAATTCCTGAAAAAGGAGGACGCACACATAGATCAAGCTTCTTTTGCGCGACTTCAACGGCAGGCCTTAGAAACTTATCTTATCAAACTCATTCGTGCTGTGGTATGCTAGAAAAAACATCAGTGTCGAAAGTGTGTTACTGACACTTTAGTAGATGTTTCATCCGTCATCTAATAGACTTTCGGCTTTCCTGGAAGTCAGCGCATTGTCGATTTCTCTCGCCCAATGTGGAGGGGCTCAATATAAAGGAGGCTATTTACAAATTCATGCAGTCAGTAACGGCGGTGGCGGATTTGGTAGAAAGGGTCTTAGTTGGGGGGTGAGGAAGGAGTTCCGATGGTCCGCTGTCAGGGAAAGCTATCTCGTCGTTGTGGACGAGCCTGGGGAGGTCGGTTCTTTGATTTCAGGCCGAACTACCGTTATTGACGATGAGTAGCTCACGGTGTGGGATGTTTTCCTTTTCGATCCCGACTTCAAGATTGAAAGACCAAAGAGGTACTATCGTCAGGGCCTCAATAATATTCTCCACAATGAACTCGCCATGATTGAACACCCTTTCTCGTCTCCAGTCAAACCCCATCCCGTGGAAAATCCTGCGCTTGAACAACAGCCTTCACAACACTTGCAACTTCCCCGCGAACGACGCGACAATGATGGCCACTCTCTCTTTGGATCTATAAAATCACGAATTTCCAGAATCTTCCACTTAGACTCGAATACCCCTCGCAGAGGCTACGACCCGCGCGGTGAACCGCGGAGGAGTCAGGGAAATGAGCATGCAGATGATTCTGATTCTTCAGACTCTGTGTCCCTACCTCCTCGTACACGTACTCCGATGCTCGATCCGTCGACTAACCTCGACCCAATGGCGGTGTTAGAAAGTCATCAGGATCACAATGTTGAGAGTCAACAAGCAGGTCAGGCAGCGAAGAAAAAGAAGAAAACAGAGGAAGTTTCAAAACATACGTTTTACATCGTGAACTCTCAGATGAGGTTGAAACTCTTTGCCCGAAGTGAAGTGTGTATTCTATCTGAATTGATCTACCCATTGCTCAACTAGACTTCCCTCAGCGCCAAATGCTCCAATGGATTACTGCACTCGAAAAAGCCGCATCTTCAAGTCCCTACAGTGGCCGGAATAGATTTGATAGCTTCGCCCCGATTCGGCTGAATGTTGCAGCTCAGTGGCTTGTCGATGGCGTAAGTGCCATCCTGATGCCATCTAAAGAGCTATGACGATGTTAGCCTAGCGAGACTACTTCTGGAATCTTTCTCGTGCTATACTCCTCGCTCGGGAAGTTATCCATATTCATGACTGGTGGTTGTCTCCCGGTGACTTTTTTTTTTTTTTTTCTTCTTTTAACCTTCTCACTTGCTACACTTAGAACTGCTCATGAGGCGGCCTAACAAAGAGAAATATCGGCTCGATCACTTGCTTGAGAGAAAGGCTAAGGAGGGCGTCAAGATATATGTTATTCTTTAGTGCGAAATATAGTCCCATTTTTCCGCTGTCAACTCGCTCATGGTTTGATTAGCCAGGAAGTCTCCAACCGGACAACACCGACGGATAGCAAGTGAGTACCATTTAGCATGCCTGCTCAAACAACTGACATCCTGCCTAGTTATGCCAAGCAACGGTTGATGGGTTTACACCATAACATCATGGTCCAGAGATCGCCTTCACATTTTCAAACTGGGACCTTCTACTGGGCTCATGTATGCTTCCTCCTTTGAAGGTTGCCAAAGGTTTCTAATCATCTCCATTTCAGCATGAAAAGTTCTGTGTCATCGACCAAGCGATTGCTTTTATGGGTGGGATAGACTTGTGTTTTGGACGGTAAAACTTTCGTCAGCTCCCGCCTGTGTCGAGAAGCTGATGATCCTAGATGGGATACACCACAGCATGTGTTAGTAGATGATGTCGAGGGCACAGATCGACCGGAGATTTGGCCAGGTAGCTTTTTCATTTACCCCACCTTAAGATCAGCTTCTCATATGACTACTCAGGCAAGGACTACAGTAATCCTCGCGTCTCGGATTTCTACAACCTCAACAAACCTGAAGAGGATATGTACGATCGGACGAAGTCTCCCAGAATGCCTTGGTTCGTTGAATAGCCACCGTCTGACTGTCTCAAAGCTGACTAGGGAGTCAGGCATGATGTAGCGATGCAAGTGGTCGGTCAACCAGCGCGAGACCTTGCACGTCATTTTGTTCAGAGGTGGTTACAGCATTTCATTGCTCTTATTCCTTGCTAATTGATGTGTTCATAGATGGAACTATCTGCTCAGAATAAAGGTCCGCCTATACCCAGCTCCCGGCCATTCATCATTGCTGAATTGCCTTCCATTCCAGAACCACACGCGAGTTATGCCTTGCTTATTGCCACCGCCGGAGTTCAAGCCTGGGGAATTGACTCAGATGGGTCTTACAGGAACGTGCGAGGTACAGATATGTCGGTCCGCTGGTCCTTGGTCCATGGGCACCCCCGCGAAGATTGAACACTCCATCCAGAATGCTTATCTCAAAGGTCAGTCAACATTTCGTACCCCACCCGAAGGATGTATATCAGCTTACAATGAGGATCATGTAGCAATCCAAATGTCAGAACACTTCGTCTATATCGAAAATCAATTCTTCATCACTTCGTTCGTTACATTGGGATATTTATTTTATGGCCCTTACTGAACCTAGATGAAACAGGACTGTCGTCAATGATGTTAAGATTGAAAACAATATTGGAGATGCAATAGTTCACCGCATCATCAAGGCCCACAGGGATGGGACACCTTGGAAGTGTTGTGTCGTAATACCACTCTTGCCGGGATTTACCTTCCCGGTCGATCATAGTGATGCTAGTGCAGTGCGTCTTTTCTCTAAGTTGACCAGTCATGGAGCTGACCATTCCCAGATTCGCATAATCCTGGAATGCCAAAATCGAACCATCGCTCGCGGTCCGAATTCGATCTTTTCGCGCTTAAGAAAAGAAGGCATTGATGTAGGTTCACAAGGACAGACTTGATTGACGTTCTGATAAAAGTCGAACAGCCTGATGAATACGTCACTGTCTTTTCGTTGCGCAACTGGGCAAAGATGCGCGGGGAGGTGCTAACAACGGAGCAGGTTTGTAATCCCACATGTTACACTTATAGCGCTTGACAAAACGGAGTAGGTATACATCCACGGCAAAGTCTGTATCGTCGACGATCGCCTGGCGATCATAGGGAGTGCAAACATAAATGAACGGTCCCAACGAGGCGATAGGGATTCAGAAGTAGCCGCAGTTATTAGAGATACTGACATGGTTGAGGGGTATGCAACTGTTCCTTGTCCCAACTGTTTGTGCTGAGCCTTTACTGTCGTGACTTTCTAGGACTATGGCTGGCAAGCCATTTAAAGTGGGCCGGTTCGCACATACCTTGCGAGTACGACTAATGAGGGAGCACCTCGGAGTTGACGTTGATGCGCTTGATGAAGAGGACCTCATGGCAAACGAGCCTGCCCAACCGGAGCATGAACAACAACCATGGGACCCCGAGCGGGAACAGCAGTACGGACAAGAAGAGGGTGTGACGCAAGTCAAAAGGCACGATCGACATACCGTTGCGGGTGCTCTTTTGAAAGCGGGCTGGGATAACGCTAAACAAGGTCCTTAACACTTATCGCGACTCAACCTTTGACTCACAGCATCGCCTCATTAGCTTGTTTTGGTGTGGGGGAAGACGTCTCGAAGGTTATGGCGAAGGAGCTCCATGCGGTTGGCCCGACACACGATACCCTTAACCAGAATGTCGGGGGTGACACAATTGAAGCAGAGCGCAGAGATTTCACAGCGGGAGGGAAAGAGAGGATTGGTTTCGCGAGCTCGGAAGTGCCCACTGCTGAAGAGAAAACGGTTAAAGAGAATCGACCTCCTACCCCTACGGCCGACTTCGTCTTGGAACACCATCAGCCTGATACGATATCCGAAGGCTTAGAAACGCCCGACGACGAGAAAAACGCCAATTCAACCAGAGTATTGGACACGGCAGATCCACCTACAAATACTTTACCCAATGAGTACCCCCCACGGCCGGATGGCGAAGGGCAGGAAGGATCTTCAACACACAAAACGATCCGAAAGCAACGGACGGGCAAGCTTGGGATAAAATGGGCTGTACCAGTGCCTAGACCGCATGTCGATCCCGACGGGTTCGAAGACCCCATCTCGGACACTTTCTGGAAGAATGTTTGGGTTGCCAGTGCCGCTTACAATGTCTGCTATCTCCCTTACTCCGGTTCATGATTGAATTACTGATGACTGTCGTGGTTAAGACGGAGATATATCGCAAGGTCTTTCATGCTATCCCTGATGACACAGTGACCACCTGGAAGCGGTATAAGGAGTTTGTGGCCCATCATGAGCGATTGAGGAAACCAGTCAGTCGTTGCCATTGTTCTCTCTTCATACCCTGATCGGACCATCTTTTAGACTGCTGAGACGGGTGAATCCGTCGCCCGCATTCCTTCGGAAATAGAAGACGAATCCGCCACATATGTTGAGAATGCTATGCCAGCCTCAGAGGTTAATGACGGTTCCTCTGAAGTCAGCAAAGAGAATGGCAGTGAACAGCAACACCTTCCGCGTGACCATTCACCTAACACTACTAGTGAACGAACTCGCAAACCGGCAAAAGGCAGCGAACCTTTTGGGAAACGAGAGAGGGATGAGATGGAGAGGCTGTTGAAACAACTAAATGGACATCTAGGTAATCTAGAGAAAAAAATCTAGTCCCACGTCTGGCTCACTTCTCGCTACAGTTATATATCCTACCCGTTTTCTGGAGAGTGAGGACATCGCCAATAACTTCTTGTTTAACGCAGATAGGTTCGTGCTCGATTCGCTGAGAGTACAGATACTGATACAGGACTGCCAGACTTCTGCCCCTTCCTATTTACAACTAAGATGTTTCATGAACGTTTGCGCGGGAACATTCTATCAGCAATCTATCTTACCTTAAACTGGATCATTTCGATTAATCCCGGACCTCTTGTATATTACGGATGATTTTCTGGATTTTCTGGATTTACTGGATGTACGTCTTTGAAACAGCAGGACATCTGTGATCCGCGTCGCTTCGTACATATGATATCGGTGTTGTTTGGTTACGACTAGATCACCGACTTCACTGATCATCGACATGTCCCTCATGTCCAATCGCATAATCCCGATCCTCACAGATGATAAACCGTTCAACCGGCCAAACACCCAAGAACCTACTTCAAAACTCGGACGGCTTCATGCCTTCTTAAACTCGCCGCCTGTCCAGTCATTGTTACGTCTGCATCCCAACGAGCTCGCTACTGAGGAAGCGAGTGTCCCTCGGGAGTGGCACGAGTGGTTCAACTGCAGTAGTAAAATACCACAAGGATGGTTAGAACTGGTACATTATTACATTACTGGTAACCAGGGGTATGTTCGCCTCCTTTAAGGTCATACGCTCAGCGACGAGCGCAACCACTCAACCGATTACAGGCAGCTGTCCTCACTACTGATGCCTTTACAAGGTCTCCTTGACGAGATCAGAACATTGCAAATATGCCGCCGGCCTATCACCTTCAGGTTCGTTCTGCCACCTATAAAGGAGGTAGGAATGTCGCCAAAGAAAGTGCACGAAGTCTCTCGCATGGCCGCATATATTCTCGAAGTGATCCGGATCAACAAGTGGAATCCTACTGCACTCCGAATTGTAGATGTTGGGGCCGGCCAAGTTTGTAACCCGTTGTCTCATGGGCTGCGATCGAAGTAATAACCCTAATTCTTACTTAGGGCTACCTAACACGAGCACTCAAGGCACATCTACCGCCTACACATATCCTGGCGCTAGATGCAGATGAGGAACAAACTGTTGGAGCACAACGATGGGAGAATCGCCTGCTGCCCCCACCTTCTGAGGAGAATCCACCGATCAAGCATAAAACGATACATGTTACGCCTGCGGCATTATATACTGGCATTGACGAATGGATTGCAGAGATGGGAACCCCGACCTCCGTGACAAAAGAGACTGGTGACATACCAGTCCTACTCATTGGCCTGCATGCTTGCGGATCTCTCACCCCTGACATCATGCGGACGTTTTACCGGTCTGGGGAAGGCCAAAGGAGGTGGAAATTCGCAGGAGCCGTCGTTGTTGGGTGTTGCTACAATCTAATGAACCCTGGTGGTGAGTACTTTTTGAAAGCTGGATTAACATGTATTTATTTTGAGATCGGATAGACTTCCCACTATCTGAGAGTATGAAAAGCCTTTTCCCGATAACGGACCTCCCAACATCGGCATACCACCTTGCCGCCCAGATACCAACCCAGTGGCTGTCTAAGCTCTCGCCTCCTACTCCTGTTCCCTCGGTTGAACTGGCGCTTCGCAAAGTGACATGGCGAGCTTTGCTTAGCAAGAAGCTTCGACACATGCCAAACGACTCGACCTCGCCCGATACGCAGTTGCACCTCAGCCTAGCGCCCGGAAGGCGACTTCCGTGGTCACGCTTGCCAGCGGCCAAAACGCAGAATTTCATTACGGATGAGGTCGGAACTGGTGCCACACCTGAGATGCGTCGGCTAGGGAGACTAAGGGATACCGCATACCAAACCTGGGAAACATTTTTGGACGTTGCTGGGAAGAGGATGGGCGTGGATTTCAGCGCTACCGGTGAAGAGACTGACACAATGCGAGACCTTGCGCTGGAGAGGTCTCTTGAAGTCGTCCACACGCTGCGATGCTTGTTGGGACCTGTAGTAGAAACTGCCATTATTCTCGATCGCATGGCTTGGATTGCCGATAATCTACGTGCGAAGGGGCGTGCCGATGTAGAGACCTCGTTGGTCAACTTGTTCGACCAGGCCACAGGGAGTGGAAGGAATACTGCAATTGTTATAGCACCATTAATACCTCCAATATCATAACCTGTCTGAGTGCATGCGCCACCAAGGTTCTTGTCAAACGTTTGGCACGGGACTTATATATCGACGAGCTTTTCATCTTCTTACTTCTCAATGTCTGTAGACTTGTCAAAATTCACTGTATCACAACTCAAAGCTCTTTGCAAGGAAAAGGGTATCTCTGGTTATTCAAAACTAGCGAAGGGCGCACTCATCGAGATACTCTCCGCTCATGTGAAGGGTACTACTGGAGGGGGAGCGCGGACAACAGCCAACCCTATCCCGCAGTCCGAAAAGCCTGGCGTACGGAGCAAGGAACGCAAGCAAGCATTCCAGTCTAGAAAAAATCAACCCGTAGCTACGCAGACCCCTCTCCCAATAGAATTGGGTATTGCACCTCGTGTGGAAGGACACTCGCGGGCTAACACGACGGGCGAGGAATTCAGTCTATTGCCAAATCTTGCGAAGAGGCAAACAACCCCGGTTGCACAGCAGAGTAACAACCCACTGGACTCTTTCAAAGAACCCTGGGACGTCTTTCGAACACCTCAGCCTCTAAAACAACCGCGGGAGGGGGTCGAGCCGCTGAAGAAGAAAAAGAAATTGGACCATGCACAGAGCCGGCCGGCAGCAGATGAGAAGAGGTCGCAGCAGTCGATACGAATCCAGAAGCGAAGTGCTCCGAACGCGGTGGCAATTCTGCCGGTCGATAATGACAAGAAACAAAAAAGCACGCATATACCGAGAGCGACGAATGCTACAGCGAAGCGTTATATTCCCCTGACAATCAGGCCAAAATATTCGGTAACAACAGTAGGAGCGACACATCCTTCGGCCACTGCCCAGTATCTCCCCCCACCTCCAGCCGCAAAGGAACAGACCCCAAGTGGATACCTCGACTTTCCCCTTCCAGATGAATCTAAACTTTCCTTTGAAGCTATAACACTTCCGCCTTCACTTTCCCAGCGCAGGCATGCACCCAAGCTTGCACTGATATTCCGAGACGTTGATATTGGAGATATGCCAAGCTTGGCGCTATCATCGAAATTATTCAGGTATTCGGGATATCTTTCCGCAGCATGTCATTTGAAAAGGTGGTATCCTGGGAAAAGGCTGGCGGAGGTGTTGAGTGGAGTTTCAACTGATCGGATGAACTTATGGCCATATAGAAGGATGAGGGAGGAAGAACATAGAATGAGGAAAGAGACCTTTCAGGGGTCGGTTTTGGGAAGGTTGCTTGATGGGGATGTAGATGTTATTGGGGAGAGTGTTTGGACGAGTGGAGATGATGTAAAACAGGCGGTCATTGCTGTCAGGTGTGTCCTGCGCTGTTTCAGTGGCGGAGTTGATAATTGACGTCGTTCATGGAGGTTCCTGTTGACGAGGTGTTACTTTTGGATTTCTTTGAACCGTGATCTGGCTGAGGTGAGGCGAAACAGACTGATCAATGTGCAGGAGGTCGTGCAAGGTGAGATATGGTGTGTTGTGACCGAAACAAGAGACAGAACGGCGATGAAGTACTACGTCCTGGAAGCCACTTGTGAAATCATAGGAAGTCCTGATGGCCTAGACGGTAGCCTTCCATTACGGACGGACTGGTCGACCTACATCCACAAACACATGTATGAGAACGGTGCGGCGAGAGCAGGATGTATCATGGACCATATTCGGTGGACAAATCACGAAGAGTATGACCGAGGCATTAGCAAGCTCTGGTTGAAGAGAACGCAGGAAGAGGGAGAGGTTGGGAAACTCAAGAGGATTGTGGCGAAAAGGTATATCCTGGCATGCACGATGGAGAATAGGTATGTAGTTTATCATTCAATTTAACAACGTGCTAACCCGCTGGAGGAAAGTTTGAGTGGACGCTACATGACCTCGAGGGAGATGGAGTTTGAGTTGAACGGTCTGCCGACTAGGACTGTGGTTCATCAGAACATCAAGGAGCCAAAGGCCAACCTTTTTATACCTGCGTAAGTCACCCCAGAATCGCGATGGATGATGAATATTCATGTGGGTTACCAAGGCATCATCATGTTGAGAGTGTTCACTTCACGACAGCGTTGAAACGTCCAATACATCCAGCGTTAGCGGTTATACAAACACCATCACGTGAATATTACATCTTGAAGGATAGTGGGATGCAGATAGGATGTGAAGAGGAAGGCATTTCTGAAGTCTGGGTGGAGATTATTGGATGTAGCGCAACAGGAGAGACCAAGGAAAGATGCTAGTGGAATAATATTAATAATGCTTTCGATGGTGTGACCCTGGGTTGCTTAAGCGCATTAAGCTATATTCATATCATTCTTCCACCTTTGACCGTCATCTCCAGCCTCTGCGGTATACATCTACCGCGCTTCTCGGCTCGGTCCGCATCTTGGTATCAAGCAATTTTCAGGGACTCTGAGTCTCAACCACGGGTTTATCTGGCAATGATCCTGGAGAATGGAGAATATGACCTCTCAAAACTGTTTGCGTTGATTGCAGAGCTGGGCGAGTCGTTGAATGAGAATAGGAGTTTGTCGGTATCATTGTACTCGCAGGCCGCCAATGTCAAAGTACGTAGGATATAGAACCTACGGGGGTAGTGTTGGCTCACATGAGGTATCTTGGATAGACACAGGCTATACATTCCCAGTCAGGATTTGTCTTGCGGAGGTGAGTATCGCTTGTGGATATTGTGCGCCGCTTATGTTGAGGCCTGAGGTGCTGTTAGATTTAATTTGGACAAGACACAAGGTTTGCTCTCTGTTTCGCTGGGCCAAGACTTGCGTGTTGACGATCCTTCTTAGAGGAGTATGATACGGAAGTGGAGCGGATGAATGCTGCCATTGCTGCTGAGAACCAGAGTTTGCAACATGACAATAAACAACTGAGTTCACTCATCAAGGAGTATGAGCAAACGCTGGAAACGGTGATGAGTACGTCATGGTTTGCCTCGCTCTCGTCCTTTTACTCATCGTAAAGCACCCACTTAGGCGCATTCCGCAATCGAGCAGTGCGTATTTTTTTCTTCGAGTAGTGAGTATGTATGTTCACCCGTACCTCAGAGAGATGTGCAAGAGCGGGAACTCTCGTTAATAAGGGAGTACGAAACAAAGTTGCTGTCACGCGAGGAAGAAAATGCCACACAAGAGCTCAAGGCAAGTACAGCAATTTCCGCGTCGCTCGCACGGCTCTCGCATGTACTGCGGCGACTGCTCCGAGCGGAATCTGGTGAGGATGACGAAGAGCCCCCTGCAACACGGACACAGGAGGAAGAGGAACAAGAACCATGGAATGCATCTCTTGCCGCGGAACATTCGATGGAGCGGGAGATTGAACTAGCACGATTACAAGTGGAAAACGAGCAGTTAAAGCAAATGTTGGGGTTGTTGCCGCGCCGGATGCCTGAAAGTAGGCTGCAGGGTGACTACAGGCCTACGTTAAATTTGACGCGAGACGGCAAATACGTGCCGTATGGACGTGGGCCTCCCAAGAATGCAGCTGGAGAGCAGGATTCATGATTTGTAAAATATTTTGTAGATAGATGGAGTGAATGCAGGGAAGTGATCCGGGGTGAAGCTTAATAACCAAATTGTGGGATTATAGAATGTCGTTTGTTCAATCTGCCTTTATGCAGGGACGCCCTTATTCCCAATCAGCACATACCCACCACCACCATCACCCCAATGTCTGCCTCAGCCTTGCTGGGCAGCACTAGGACCAGCGGGGACGACGGAGTTGAAGGCCGGCGACATAAGGTGTGTTCAGAAGTCGAGCCTATAGTTAGCAAACCGGGGCTGATCCCATCCCCATCGCCAAACTCTCAGCCGTTCACTCGTAACTCTCATCTTAACTTCCAGAATACCCGTCCAATGACTCCGACCCTTCTCTCTTTCCGTTTCGGCTCCCATAACGATGCCCCTAGGTCGCGCTGGTCATCAGAATCGAATGGCACAAGAGGGGGACGGAGGGCATCGACGCAGTCCATACCCACGGACAAGGGAAAGGGACCTGCCAGGGTCGAGGGCGAAGATTATGCTCATCCGGTATGGTCGAGCCATGGTTACGGTGAGCATATCCAGCGTTGTCTACGTCCCATGTGACTGTGTACTCGCATGGGATATCCGTAAACCAACTGACTGACCAAGCCTCCAATATCTTTCCTCAGGGGTCATGGATCGGGACCCATTCGCATCTCCCGGCGCAGCTGCGCCCTCCAACTCTTCATACAACGCTCCTTCAACTTCTCGTCCTTCCGCACCCTCCGCTTCGCCCAGTGCTTCAGGCAAGGGCTCCCGCGGAAGTATATTCATGGCCGCATCGGACGCTCTCGGCTTCAAGTTTGGTCGACGGAGACCTTCCATACGCCAGCCTCCCAGTCCCATCGTTCTTCCCGACGTGATTGAAATTACTGCGCGTAAGAGGGACGAAGAAGAAGAGGAGCGTAATCGCCTGCGGGCGGAGGCTGCCCAGGCCATTGGCCTGGACCCCCTACTTGTCGATCCTGACGCTCAGTCGCGGCTGAATACTACAGACGAGGAAGACGAGGAGGATGAGGAACTACTGAGACAGAAAGAGTCGAACAACGCTCAGAACCTCACAGATTCACAACACTACCCCGGTAACATGCGCAACTCGGCATATACGCCGCACACATCCACCCCTTTACATGGTTCAAGCACGTCTATTCCGATGCCAGTTGGAAGGTATCGTTCTGGCTCACTGATGGGCCATAGTCGTACCAATTCTGTTAACTTGACACCAATACCCGCATACCCTTCCACCGTTTCTTCCTTGAGCCAATGGCAACAACATTCTGGAACGTTACCCAAATATTATCACCCCTCTTCGCTTCGCATATTCGCGCTGTCAAACTCGAAGAATTGGAAGGCGCGGTACATTATGCTCACATCTCCGACTGCGATAATTACGCGGACCAAGACACCCGCTGTTTCTTATGTTCACCTATTCAAAAGTTCAGGGCCGGATGAAAAGGAGTTGGAGAGGTTGGCGATAAATGAGGATAGCGTCGTGTTTGTTTCCGATGACGAAGTAGGCGGCCGTCGACACGTCGTTAAAATTGGCGGTGTTGAAGCTGGTGCATCTAAAAGGGAACTGAATTACGAGGAGTCTGGAAGGACAATGTGGTTCTTGCAGATCGAAGACCCTGCAGAATCCCAGCAATGGATTTCTATTATTAAGAATAGTATCCTCAACCAACGGTGATTTCAACCGTAACTTTCTTATGGCCGCTACTGACATCTTCTTACTCAGCGCTATTCGTGCTGGTCTGATGCCTGCCACAGCGGCAAGTTTTGGCGTCAATGAACCTCGTGGAGATATTGATGTCATGCTATCCATGCGCGCCCAAGGCTTCATCACCTCTTCCCCCAATTCCAATACTCGCCAATACCTAAACGCATCCCCGTCAACAGCTGCCCAGGCCGAAAACACCTATGCTCCATCTATATCTGAACGTTCGGTCCGTTCACAGGCTTCATCGCCCAAGACTTCCATTGCCGTGTCCACTCTTAAAACCTTCTTCTCAGGATCGCGCCCTCGTGCGGCCTCTCGGGCAGCCTCTGTCGATACGACTAAACTACAGCAGCAACACGATTCAAACGAGGACAAGGACACCTTCAGTAGCACGGGTAATAATCTCATGAGCATGTTGCGTTCCACTACTCCCGATGTCCAATCACAGTCGAGCGGAGCTACAGTCGTTCGCACCAATTCCCCGTTCCTGCCATCCGTCACTCCGGACATTGGCATTGATCGCAAGATTTTCCCTGATCAACAACCTTTGCAGCTTGTGGCAAATGATCCTCCAGCTTCTCCTTCTGGAGCAAGCAGAGGAACAAAGGCGCTTTCGCTCAGTTCTCTCCAACCCCCTCCGCGCAAACGCTGGATACCTTCCGCTGTGACACCGGCTGTTAACCAAATAAGCCATCAACCTGCGCCGAAAGTGTATCAGAACGTTCAATATAACGACACAACTGGTAGCCTTGGCGCCCTGACGTATTACAAAGACCATCAAGAACCTGGAAGTCCAACACGCACAACAAGTTCGATGACGGGTGTATCAGAAAACCAACCTCGTCCGTCATCACTGCAGTCTGTATCGACGTACGGTTCCAATGAGAACTCGTTGAGCTTTGATCGATCGAGCACAGGCACAAAACGCACTAACTCCAGTAGGAAGCGTTGGTCACGGCCAGGTTCTCTACCTCCCAGAATTTCGCCTTCATCTGGTCCTACAACAAACCCGCCTGCTTCGAGTTCACGTTTACTCTTGCCAGGGGATGCTAACAGACCCGCGAGTCGGGCGTCATCCGCCATCTCGACACAGAGCCAACAAAGTGTCATTTCAAGTCTTCCATCTTTTTCCAAACGAGCTTCCGTCTCAAGTGTTGGTACGTCCAGCAGCCACCACTCACATTCGGCGAATGGGCATACGATTGGGAGACCCAACCTTGGGTCGCATCGGGCCTCGATGCCTCCCCCACCGCGGCCTGCGCCGACATCTGCGCTTCCTCCTGCACCTGGGCAACGTGATCATGATCGTCCGCGATCAGTTGATTCCTTGCCAAATCCAGGTTCCAGTCCGTCCAAGACAAAACGGGCATCAATCGTGGGGAGGGGTTTCAGGTTGTCCATGATTGCACCCAGTAAACCTCCTCCGTCGAGTGATTTGCCACCTCGACCTGATGAAGTAGAGCATGGTCAGACTCTATCAGGAGTGTCGAGTGCTGTTAATTCGCGGCAATCGCGGTTGAATTCTATACCTGCTTCGCCTGACCCGGGTGTTGCACCTTTCCCGCCTCCTCGTGGACCTTTACCACCTACGCCCGCGGAGGGTAACGCACACAACAATCGACCTTCAACGGGCGTCTCGAGACATACATCATTCAAACAGCGACTCCGCATCCTTAGTGCCCCTTCGCCTTCCCAATCCTCTACCACACCTTCCACGAACGAGCCCAACAATGCTAGCGCCAGCCATAACCCTACGTCTGCACTTTCGAACATTTCTAACAGGAATACAAACGGATGCACGAATACCACAACAGACTCACATACCCACACCCGATCCAATTCCTCCTCTTTTACACCTCATCTCTCGGGTTCGGGGTTCCATCATACCCAAACGTCATCAGCGGGAAACGATACACCTCCCACAAATTCATTCTCGTCCCTCACGAACAATACCCATAGCTCTGTCCCTCCACCGCTAACTTCCACACCTTCGTACGTCAGTATGGTCAATTCGTATTCACAACCCACAACGCCTATCGGCGAGAAGATCATATCATTCCAGAACGAATCCAGCTTCTTGAATCTTACTACACCTGTTTCGCCTCTGGACCCACCTCCATCTTCGTCGCCGCCACCGCCGCCGCATATATCGGTGCCGATAAGACCGTTACCTGCCATACCTGTCGCCCAGGAGATGACATCTCTGTCACCCCCTCCACGTAGAAATTCGAAGCACCTGGTTGTGGTTGAGCGACCTCCTTCCCGTTCACTACCTCGGACACCTACAACGCCATCTATCTTCGAGGAGAAGCTTGAGACCGAATCTAAGCTTGACTCTAAACCAGAACCTCCATCTAAGCCAACCATTCCTACTGACGCATTTGGTCCGTCCACATCCCTTTCACCCCCAGACCCGCAGAAACAACTGCCGCTTTTATTGTCCTTGCCTCCCTCACCGTCTCTTCAGCCAACGTTAGCGGAGAGGTCCGCCACATCACTCGACAGTCCTGCATATGAGACTCACAGGATGTCCCCTTCGCGTTCTGCTTCGGTTATCTCTCTTGGCATGGGCCTGTAGATTCGCTTCACCACATCGTCTGCATGTTTGTATTTTTTTCTGTAACTTTTGGAATTGGCTTAATGATCATTGCTTCAAGCTAATGAAGATGATCCAGTCAAGTATTACGTTGCAATTGAATGAAAAGATGATTGAAAGAATATAGTACAAAGGTACTGCTGCCTAAAGATACAAAGCATGAAAAGCCCATATTTCATATTCTACGACTATGCAAAGCTATTTTCAACATCAGCGCTATCTTCACCTTGCTCCAGGTTGGCAAACTAGATAATGATGTTAGCATCAAATGTGCGAAGACAAGGGTATAAAGACTCACTGTTAAGAATGCAGCAGGGCGATGTTCTTCAGCCCAGAACAATAATGGTGTATCCAATGTCATGTTGTAGGTAATGTTTTGTGACCACAACTGGGTCAAGCCGATTCCATAATTCCAGACACGTCCTTCAGGAACCAACGTCATACCGAGGATGCGGTCGGACAGCAACAATTGTACACGCTCGGACATGTTAGGGTTGAAGCCGGGTGGGTTGACGGACGTGTCCTGGTTCTTCCTGCCCCATTCAAACCCAGCAACAGTCAATGAGTGAGCTGACAATGACACGGAACCTGGCGTGAATGAAGCTGTGATGCAGATGGACGACGATCCCCACTCAGGGTGTTCCGCCATGAGTTTCGCCTGAGTGGTGACATCGGTGGGTGACAGGTGAGGAATTTCGAGGGCCTGAGTCTTGATCCACCCAAGAGGTTCGAGATCCTTCAGGAGGAAGTCATCCTTAGGTAAGCGGGATGGGAGCTCGACACTGTTGTTGCTGCCACGCTGAGGAACCCAAGCGATGGCCTTGACCTCCTTCACCTGCTTGTTGTCCGGAGGTGAGACACCGTACAAGAAGGCAGCAACTTGGGTTCGAAGATCAGAAGCAGTGATGAATGCACGTAGGATATTCTTAGGAAGGACATAGGTGAAGGAACCCGCGTCGTCCTTAACATCGTCATTGGAAACGTATATGTGCTGCAGGCGAAGGGGAAGGTGTGTGGCGGAGATAGCCCGAACACGCCAATCCGACTTGCTGCTGAAGGTTTGTTGCTCATAGTTCGTCGTGGTCACAGTTTGAATGGTATCACCATGAACGTTAGTAGTTTGACTAGTGAAGGTGAATTAGTCATCCGTCTATCAAGTCTGGAGTATTATAGACTTACGTTTGAACAGCGGTGACTTGGCTTTGAGCTTCTGTACTCTTCTCAAGCTCAGCCATTTGCTGGCGTTGGACTGATGGCGCCGCAATTTCTTGACCAAGAATGATATCACGAATTTCGCTGACGGTCAGCGAGGCGATGTTGACACTATTACGCTTCCCGAAGTCCTGAAGGATAAGATCCTTCATTGCAACCTCCACCTTAATCCACTCTTCATCAGAAAGCGACGGCCAGACAAAGTGGGGTTCGGTGATTGTAGACTTGTCCGGATGAAGGATGATTTTGGCCTTCTCATTGTTGACATGCAAGCCACGGAGGAGTAAAATGAGACGGGAGAAAGCGGTATAACTGGAAATAGACTTGAGCCAGTCATCTGAAACAAGGGTCAGAGTTGTTTAATCTTATTCGACTAACTGGTTACTTGCCATAAAGACTGAACAACACCATCTGGGGTTGAGTGGCGCGCTGAATGAAGTCAGTATCCCTACAGCAGGCAGGTTTGTAGAAGATATACACGTACTAAGATCAAATCACCGAACTTCTCCATCTTCATGCAAGCCTGGAAGGGTAACTGCAGTTCACTACCCTTGATGACAATGTTTGGGAAGTCAAGTAAGTGAACCTCGAGAGGGTCTACGAATGAGTATATTAGTGAAGGCGCCAACTGGGGTCGAGTTGTACTTACCGAGCATGCCCTTACGTGTAACGATGACTTGCTTTGGCTGTTCTTCCACAGGGAGGGAACGAACGAGGGCAGCAACTTCTTCGGCCGTTTTCCACTTCGCCAATTGACCGAGACGCTTCTGACCGGCCCAGACACTAGTGTGGATGATTTTCAAGAATAGCTGGCCAGAGCGAGGGTTGAAGATGAAGATGGCACCATCTATAAAATGTGGTTAGTTTGTTGAATTTGTATGGGTGCTGGTTGGGCTTACTGATAGGTTTGGTGGTCAAGTTTCCTTCGAACGTCTTGTGGCTGTGGATGATGGTCAGAGTCGCAACGAAAAGAGTCTAGGGGGAAAGTACGTACATTGTCACCCGATACACGTTGGTATCATCAACAAACCAGATGATTTGATTGGAGAACAGTTCAGAATAGTTCTATAACGTTATGGTTAGAATAAACCTTCAAAAGAGTTACAATTTACTTGCCTGACTATTGAGATATGGCTCGGTCGGTTCGGACGAATAGAGCTGAAGACCCTTGCGGATACGTTCGCGGAGCACATGGCAAGCAGGATTGGCCTTCATGATTTTGGCCATGGCTTGTTGGATGAGCGGTTTCATACCCGGGAACCAGTTTCCATAGGCAGACCACAAGTTGTAGGCCAAGTCCATACCAATCATGACACCAGTGGGCGAGGGATAAATACTCATTGAATCAGAGACCTAACAGTATATTAGCCCAACAGTGCGAGAAGATAAGGATGATACTCACATAATCCAAAAATTTGGCGCGGGTGTAACGCTCAATGTCATGAGTATCAAAGTCGCCCCAGCGCAGCTGGACGTCAATCCAGTACTTGTTGCTGGTAGTTCCATCAAGAACGTCTTTAGCATCCGTGACCAAGGAAGGACGAGAGATATTCCACTTGTACGAAGAGAACAAGAGAATGTCGGCGCAAGACGAATTCATCTTGTAACTCTTTCGAGGGTGAATGGTCTCCTTCTGGACGGTCTCGATCTGGAGGGGCTCAAGCTCCTGATCAAACACTTGACATAAATCCATGACAACGCTCTCATGAACTGAAAGAGGAAACTATTTGATGAGGTTCAGACGACGTTAAACGACGACACTTACTCTTCTGCCACAAGTGAGCACGGAAGATCTGAATCAAACTGATCTTCAATGTCGGGATTTTACCGTGCATGAAGATACCAGTAAGATCAAGTTGCACCTGGAAACCGACATAGACGTTGGCACGGTTAATAGTGGGACTCCACCAGAGCGTGAATCGACGATTGGGAATCTGATTCAAACCGGAGCGCTGGGCGTTGGTCAACTTCTTGTATCTCATCGACTCTTCAAATCCGGACGCCTTCTCCCAGAACAGACCTTCCCAGGTCGGGAAGTACGTTCCCTTGAACAATGTGTGCTCGAGAATACCCTCAACACCACCAAGAGCGGCGATAACGTCAACTCGATAGTTGTTAAGCTGCCAGAGTTTGCCATCGTGTCGCTGTGAAGTCCACCAGAACGGGTTGCTAGTTGGGCATGTCAGAATATTCGAGCGCATATATACAGTAGCAATTCAACGTACTGCTTGAGTAATTGATATTGCTTCCAGTCCGTACGCACTCGCCAGCCACGATCGTATGCCAAACTAAAAACAGGAATCAGTGCAAAGAAAAGGGAGGGCATCAAAAACCCAAACTTACGTGTGTCGATCCTTCTGGAACAAGGTATTAATACGAGGAATGCCACGATCCCAGCTATCCTCCAAATCCTCCAGGGTCAATCTACGATTCTGCGCGTTGGCTTCTTTCCTCTTCATCGAGTACTCGGACCAGACACGCGCAGAGTCAAGGAACTCAGCTTCCCATGGCTGGAGGTAGCGATACAAGTTGGGGATCAATTGGTCTTCCTCGTGGGACATACCGGCACGGAAGTGAGTGACGGCTACGTCAGTTTGCTTCGACCACCGGAGGTCACTCTGAGGAATTAAGACATGTCCCATAGACAACATGCCAAGACCACCCAGTTCCTATATACAGGTAAGTTGACAATGCAAATGCCAAGAAGACGAATAGGACGAACCTTGGGAGTGTAGAAGACCACAGGAGGGAAACGCGAAGGCATTTTACTGTTCAGACCAATCTTGACACGTGTCTGAATTTTGTTCTCGGCCTTGACAAGCGCATCCAGCAACTCGTTGGTGTGGATAACGGCCTCGCGATAGTAGGTCATTAAACCGATCAGCGCTGTGTTCCACTTGTTGACAATCTTGGAGAAGGTCGTTGAGCCGGAACTCATGAGGACTTGGCGAATGCGGTTGTTGAACTGCTGAACACCTTCATCTGAGACACGTAGGAAGGCTTGGGCGGTACGTTCTTTAGTCTGCTCGTTGGTCAAATTCCAGACGGCGTCCTTGAGAGAGAACTGCTCTCCGGAAATCGTCCTAATCTTGGGCAGGATCCGGACTTCGAAACCGCACATGGAGAAGAGCAACTGAGGATTGTTCTGCGAGTAAACGCTAACGAATGTATCTTCCCACTCAATCGTCGTCAATGAACGAGGCAGGCGCTGCTTGATGTTCCAATAGACTGCTCTTCCGAGGTTGACATCGTGTTTGATGAGCCTCATACGACAATCCCGAGGCCAACAACGTTTGTTGTTGTAACCAATGACGTTGTTATTTGTGGGATCAGGGTTGGCAGAGAGGTAGCGTTGAATCAGGTCGCGAGCCTCATCAGCAGTGAATCTGAAGAGGATATGTAGCCGATCGACGTAACGAGAGTAGAGACGAATAGGGTGGCGGGTCTCGGTTGCTGAATCACGGTACTGCAAGAAGTTGTTCGGCATTTGGGGTGGACCGGCCATCTCGCTAGCACGTTGAAGGCCGAGAATGAGGAGATCGAGGACCAAACCATAATACTGGAAGACGAAAGCCGAGAACTGGAGACCACGAATAAGGCCATAGGCGTTTGTATGCGCCATGTCCTTGTAGGTCAGAACTAAAACATCAACGTCAGCAGTGTTTTTCACACCAATAAGAACTGGACATACCAGTGTTGTTCTTAGCCGTAATATAATCAGCCAAGTTGTGATCAAGGATGAGGCGTAAGAGACGATTGAGAAGGGTGAGATCGATCTTCTCATAGACCTTCGAAAGGACGGTTTCCATCATGACAACGCACTCGCCTTCGCTTGTCTCCCAGATGTCAGTTAAGTTGTTGATGCCTTGACACCACTTATAGACGAGCAATGGAGGAGGTTCCGTATCCTGAAGGTGGTTGAGTATATATGCACCCTTCAGAGAATTGGCAGCTTACGGCTGGTTTGACCCAAGCAGGGAAGAGGCCACGTTTGTCCGCCTCAAAGAAGAGGAACTGATCGAGATACTGAGAAGATTGTCAGTTCGACAATGAAAAGGTTGGGAAGATGAAACTTACAGCATCAGTGATCTTCTCAACGGGCTCGATATCGTAGCAAGGGATCAGTTTGTCGTATGTATCGAAGAACTCGATACCAGCTTCCTTGAAGGCTCGCTGAGTCAGTAGCAAACGCTTGATGCGGGAAAGGCCTAGATACAAAAATTAGAAGACAATAGGAGCGCATGGTCAAACAAATTCTCACATTCATGCGGGTTGTCGTAAGCCTGCTCAATCAAAGCAAGTTCCTCACGCTGAGACTGGTTCAAGCGTCCTTTGACCGAGTACGCCTCCTTCAACTTCTCGAGAGCGAGTACGAGTAACTTGGTGTCGTGCTTGTACGAAAGAGGACTAGATGTATGTGTTAGCAATGTAGCTTCAATCCACATGTCGGAATACTCACGGGAAGGGAATGGGAGAAAACTTGCGAGATTCGAGCCAGTGGACGGTAGCGGTATAGATAGCGACGGCTTCTTCAGCACTGATGTAGGGTCCGTCCTTAAGGTAAGCGTTCTGACGCTCCTGCTCAGCCTTGAGGTAAAGTCGAGTCAAGCGACCAAGGTTCTTCTTGACAACAGCCTTGTCGACAGTGGCACCGCGACGAATACGTTCACGATTATAGTGGGCAACTGAGCACCACCAGTCGGCCTTGCTCTTGATGTAACGAAGAATGATGTTCTCGATCGCAGTCGGCATACCAGGAACCTTCCAGGGAATATTGGCCTTCCAACATCTCCAAGCCTCTGACAAGTGCTGAAGGATGGTTTTCGACTTGTTCTGCTTGATAGACTCGGGCATCATATCGAGGATATCATGCATGACAGCGGCTCGTAGTTCGAGGTCGTAGTGAGACTCGACGCGCTGCTTTGTGACAGTCTTTGCGATGCCCTTGCTATTTCTACCTTCGAATTGGCGAGCAAGTAGATTACCCAACCTAGATATGATCAACATATTAGAAAGGCGGGGGAAGGATAATAAAAGAAAAAAAAAACACACCATCTCTCAAGTAGAGGTACGATACCACGCATGAAGAAGAGCCAAACCCTCCAGCCAGGAGCCCAGAAACCACAGCCAGGACCCTTACCAACAGGGCCTGTGTTGAAGCGGTAGTAGATCAAATGCTTCAAATCCTTGGTCATACGCACTTGTCTCATAAGCTGTGGCGCACGGTTAGCAAGCAATCAATAAGACAAAATGCAGAGACCCACCTTGTACTTGTATCGGTACATACCCGTCAGGGCGCCGATGTGAGCAAAGATGTACTGGAGTGCGTCCGCAAGCTGGAAGGCATCCACATTGCCAAGGCGGAATTGCACATGGGCATCAACAACAAGCTTGGTGAGACGAAGGATTTCACGGCACAAGTGGAAGGCATTTCCGAAACGTGACTTCTTACGCTCTTTGGTTGTAAGCGTCCTAAAAAAACATGAGATGTTGGAATCTGCTGGATGTGATGGAGTAACTCACTTGACCGGCTTCAAGTTCATGTTGTAATCAAGGTGAAGATAATTCAGGTTCTAAAATCACAGTCAATAATGATTTCAATACCTTACACCCAACAAACTAACCTTTCGGTGGATCAAGAGGTTCAACATGTTATAGCCCTGTCTGCAAACTTGTAATCCAGCCTCAACCCAATCCAGCCTGGTCGTCTGGAAGAACTTGGTGGCTTTAAGCTGACGGAATAGGTTCTTTTTTGACATCGCCTTCTCGGGCCGCGTATGCAGCTCATTGAGGACGTAGCATTTAAGGAGCTTTTGGTACGATACGCGGACCTTGACAGGTTGATTGGGAGGACAATGCTCGAGGTACCAGTTCTTGACAAGCGGGACATCTTGGGCCCGGCGCATGCGACCAGAGCGGCGGTTGTATGGTTCGGGCGCCCACCAAAGACCGATCCCATCAGCAGTGAGGTCGTTTTCGAGGTCCTTATCGTGTAAGAAAGGCTCCAGCTCGTCAGGTAATTCCAAACTGTCATCGTCGGCACCATTAGGGCCGAAAATGCTGTCCTCATGAGAAACGAGCGGTGCATTCTTGGGTGTAAAACCACGGAGAGAAATGGGATTAATGAGAGGGTCAAAGTAGAAAGCGGGCAGGTCGGGATCATCGGTGCGGATGTAGACGTTCTTGGGGTAATGATAAGGTGAAATATGCACGGAACGAGGGAGGGAGTTGTAGAGGTGGGGGAAGGCGACCTTATACTCCGTGCGGATTTGTTGGCGAATAATAACTTTGTTGATATCATTGAATTCATTCCAGTCCTCATCGAAGGTATCCATATCACGGTATAAGGGCTCGAATTTGGGCCCTCCTGGAATGGCCATGTTGAGAGCCTTGGCAGTGAAGAACGACTTCTTGTCGAACAAGTAACTGGCATTTTTGTCTGCCTGGTCCGAAAGGAGTGTGCGACCAAGACGATACAGGTTAGCCATGACTGGCAACGACAGCGACCAATATTTGTAAGAAGGGCCGTTTACGGCCTTGGTGTCAATAAGTGGTTTCGCGTCATAGAACCAATCAATGATAGAAGCGTCTTCCTCTTCATCCAAGTCTAACTGAATAGCTTCGAGAGGGTCGACATCGAGCACGTTGTCTCCGTAATCCAGTGGAGGTTCTTCATCATCAAAGGGCGGGAAGCGCATTCGCTTGAAATGTCGACGGTCTCTCTTTTCGCGGCGCATGGCAAGCCACATGGTACTCCATTGTGCGTGATACACTGGTTCGATAACACGAGGTATCTCGTTCACGAACGTAATGGCACCAGTGATATGGTACAGCACAGGAACTTCGCGAACCTGCTCCCAAGGGTAGGGGATGTTTTCCAACAACTTCATCACGGCGTGTGGAACGTATTTGAGGGCGCCAAGGTGAACACGCTTGTCGTTTCTAAACTTGCGGTTGCTCATGTCACCATGATCCTTGATGATTTTTCGGACATGCTCAGGTGGCAGATCCTGACACAAGGTTATAAGCACCTCCAAAACCCGGCCAAAAGACATAGATACCACTCACCTGCTTGCCCATGTCAACATATCCCCCTTTTCTTTTCTCTCCATATCGCTTCCTCTGCAATTGCACCCATTTTTGAGCTTTCTGTGCGATGACTGACGCGAAACGAGTACGTCAGTTACACGAAAATATGACACGAAACACGGACTCACCTTCGGGCGGCAAACGAGAAGTAGAAGCAACATTCTGTAGCGGCATGCCCGGAGGTGGAGGCGGCACAAAGCCTGGGGGAGGAGGAGGAAAACTCATCCTTGTCGTTGCTGCTAGAGGTGTTGAGGAAAGAGTTTGTGGCTGATGTAAGCGAAGTCTGCACCTTTACCGCTTTGGTGCACGGACCCTTAATAAGCATCGCGGTGTCACATCCCTCCTCGAGTCAACGATCGATGGTGGTGTTGTGCCTGACTCGACTAAATTCAGTGCCTTGTCAGTCACGGCGGGCCACTGTCGAGTCCAATCAAGACAGCAAATTAGCTCAACAATGTTCGATTTCCACATGCGATCATATTCACTGTTGTACATTGACATCATTGCATCCAATCTACACTTTTTACGACGTGGAATAGCTCTCCTTACTTCCAGACAACTCTGCGCCAAGCTTGTATCCCAAAATCTGGCAAAGCCACTTCAGCTAAAAATATTTGTTGAAAATAATGGACGCGAACCTTGTCCCAGTCCAGTTTGGAGCGGGTCATAGGTAAAGCTCTCCTCAAGCTCTTGAACGTCTTCTCTGACATCTCTTGGTACGTTTCGTTGAGCGAGACCTGATACTTGCCCTCCTCGTCCTCGATGAGTGCAAGGATCTTCGATGCCGCCGAGTTATCAGAGGTAGAGATTCCAGGAGGCAAATTGAAAGAAATGTCGTGCGTCGTTGTTAACTGCACCTGTTATAGAGTCAAAATAGGATCCTATAATCACTGGATAGACCTAGCATACGTTTCCCTGCTCATAATAATGCACATGAACTAGGATTCGGCCGGTCACTTTGCCCTCGTCGAAATCGATTATATATTCTGAGCGCCAGCGACCAGACCTATTGTATGCTTTAGAGGCTGCCCGAGACGGAGTGAATATCTCCAAAGCCGACGACACACCAAAAGTTTGCAGGATTATACTTATTCGCGACGACTTGAATAGTATATTCTCGCACGCCGTTGCCCTTGGAAAACACAGACGCCACACCATCATAGAAATGAGCCTTGAGATATATTTGCGTCGCAGCTTCCAGTGCTGATCTATGCTTCCATAAGAGCTTATAAAGGATCTTGGGTATAATGGCATTTCACTCACCGTAATGGCTCCGCCTCCGTGTCGAGTTCATAAGGCTGAGGATCTGATGCTTCCTGAATCACCAATGCCCATGGCCATTCAACCCTACCAATCCAAACCAAAAGAGACGACATACCAAACTTAAGTGATCAAACACAAAACTCGTCTTCGATCTTGGATCCACAAACCTCTCCTCCTCTTCATCACTACCACCAATTCTCGCTGCCTCGCTGATGATACACTGACAGTGTGTTCGTCACTTTTCTTTACTCGAACCGGCGAGAGTGAACAACCAACGGTTTACCTGATGGCTTGTCCCAGGGACTTCCACCGTGATAAATTGTTCCAGGTTATATTCCCGGAGCGCGGGTTTCACACCTGCTTGTAGGGCATCGTCGTCAAAAATAATGTTACGAACATCTTGTTGGCTATCATCAGTATTGTCAACCAGGACCATGAAATTCAAATACACCAAACCGTTTAGAACATCATTGATCTCCCCAGGAGGTGCTTGAAGAAGGAAGCTCGATGCTATTTGAATTCGTTCCAACGTGTCCATGGTTGAGGTCGAGATAGTCGATGTAGCAAATCCGTTAATAAAGCCTCACTTACAAGCATCTGTATTGCTCCGGCGTCTGCCGGTCCTGGACATCAATTCATCACCCCATCAAACTTGGAAGTTGTTCTCAGAGAACTCTTTCGCTCAACCCCACGCCCTACTCTCAAGGACAATCGCGGCAGTCGAACGAAAAACCCCAAACATAAGGTATGTATAAATGCTTAACCAATGCGAATATCAAAATAAATATGTGTACAGGGCACTTTTACACTCAGAATTACAACTTATGTTCTAACACTCAGAGCTTGGCAGCGAACTGGGTCTCGGTGACACCAGCGCCCATGGCCGCCGTCGAAGAAACGCCGCCGGTCACAGTCTTGATTAGACTGTCAGCATAATCAGCGCCAGACCACTGTTATCAAGTCAAGAGCTCGTCAGAATGAACTGCGCAATTTTCAACAAGCAAACGTGCATACCTTCTGGTGTGTAAGAACATCACAGCCGATTTCACGCTCCTTACGTTGCACGATCTCGACGTAGGCTTTCATACCAGTCTTGGCGTAGTTCTTGGCAAAGAGATCAGAGATATAGGCGTTGGAGTGGAGGCCACCGAGCTAAGGATCAGGTGAGTAACCTATACTAGAAGGGACCAAACTGCGAAGCTTACAGTGATGAATTGCCAGACAAAGCCCAGCTTGCCGAGTTCCCAAATATAAGCCTCCATATCCCTCTCTGTGAGACCAGCAGCCTCCCAGTTGAACGATGGCGACAAGTTATAGGCCAACCACTTGCCCGGGAATGCCGCATGCACACCCTCGGCGAACTCCCTAGCCTGGGCAAGAATGGGCTTCTTGGTCTCCATCCAGAGAAGGTCACAGTAAGGGGCGAAAGCAATGGCACGGCTAACAGCACACTGAGTACCACCCTGGTAGCGGTAGTAACCCTCGCGGGTTCGTGGGCTGTCCCAGTCCCAGTAGGGGACGTTTCTGAGACCGAACTCCTTCTGGGCGATGATGACAGCCTGAGGATAGGAGACGTGGGCAACACGTGCGAGGAACTTGTCAACAGTGGCCTTGTTGGCACCCTGTTGAGACAGGGCGTTGGCGAGGGTGGTGGAGAAAAGTTGGAGGTTGGCAGAGGCGATCCACTTGTCCTCGATAACCTGGAGCTCGTCACCGAATTTGCCAGCAGCCTCAGCCTCAACCATGACGGTGTTCAAAGGAGGAAGAGAGGGGTTAGTGGAACCGAGGATGAAGGCATGGTCACGGTCATCGATGTTGGAGGTGATGAGGGTAGCAGCCTCGGAGTCGGTACGGGCAATGGCCAAGTTATCTACACCCATGATATCGAATTGAAGACGGATGGCAACAAGGCGATTAATGTGCTCCTGGATGGGGACCAACACTTTACCAGCCATATGACCGCATTTCTTGGTTCCTGGAGCTTGGTCCTCGACGTGAATACCAGCAGCTCCCTTCTCAACGAACATCTTGGCTAGCTTCATGACGGCAGTCAGACCACCGTGACCAGTATCGGCATCAGCAATAATGGGACGGAGATAGTCGATGACAGGGGTTTGCGCAAGCTCAGCATCAGACATGCGGGAGCGAGCCTCACGTTGCTTGCGATCGTGGAAAAGTTGGGCCATGAACAAGTGCTCGACCTTGTTCGGCACGGTATTGGAGGGATAATCTGTATTCACTTTAGGACCTCCTTCACATGGGAACGAAATTGTTTAACCCACCAGCAAGATCTGGACCAGGCTCGTTTGTTGAGGAGGCGGTACTCGACGATTGCCATCCAGAAACGTAAACGGTGTCGAGGTATTTTGCCATCTGCGTCACTTGGACGGGGTCAAGCCTATCCAGAGGTAAGCCTTCGTCCAAATGCGTTTCATTATGACTCACGCCCCGTAGGTATGAGAGGTGGTCCCCCTCTTCGCATGTTCACTGAGCAAGGCCCACAGCTTCTTTGCCTGAACGTTGGAGGGATATTCAATCTTGATTGTACCGCGCTTGGAGACGACATCAGCAGCGGTGTAGGGGCGCTTGGTCTGAGCAAAGCGAGGACTCTGAGGAAGGAGACGATGAGGAGGAACATCGCCAGGATTACAGGAATAATGAGAATACCTTCCACCACTGCTCAACCTCGGCGACCTCTTGGGCGAAACGGGCTCTTTCAGCGGACATGTTGAGATGAGATATAGGAATGGGTTGTAGAGAGAAACCAGTGGTATATATGATAACTGAATCATACTTCGCCTGCTTTCCGGGCCAATCCCCCGCGGAACATGTGATTTCCCTGAACCAGCCCGGCGCCTGCCGTGCGGACGACTCCAAGCTAAACCCGTCGGCTCCCCTCTTCGTTTATACTTAAGCCCGCTCTCCCGAGTCCATACATTGTGGTCGTGTCACAGCCCCTACTGGCGTGTAACCTCACCATCATCCTTTATATACGCATTATCTCCTCAATCTAGGCAACGATTTACCCTCCCAGCATGGTCGGAGCAGGTTAATGCGGAATTTCTGCGGTATCGTTTTTAGACTAGCTAGGCGCTTTTATACGAGTCTGTCGAACGCCAAGCCGCCTTGACCGTACGTATGCCAATCGGAATATCATTAAGTAAACCCCGGCCACCTACGGTGACGACTGTCTCGCCTGCTCGCCCCTCAAGAATGCGTGCTTAGCGACAGGAATCTATTTTGATTGAGGGATCCTCATACCGATCACCGTCGATCACCGTCGTACACTAACCCAGCCAGACCATAACGAACAACGAATGCTATCATACTCCCTGCAACCTATTGCACGCCAAAGGTGATGTCAGCGACCCAAAAACCGACCAAGTATATCACGTTTTCACGAACCTGGGAACACATCAACACTTGAACCAGTCGCTTCTCGTTCATCGGACCGAAACGAACGAGGAAGAAGTTCAGAATGGTTAAATTTGTTGCCTCCAGAATTATCCCGCTTGTGGGATGGACGTGAAGTTCCGTCAAACCAATCGCAGCGAGAACGCGGAGAACATATGTCGTCAATTGTGACGGGGGCTTCTCAAAGAGCACTTTGGAAGGATACAAGAGGTTTGTATCGGCATCAAATCTGTGCGGATTCCGTCACGCCCTTGTCCCTAAAACATTTAGAAACCGGCTCACCTTGGTACCCTGTGCCGAGGGCATGGGACGAGTCCGAACAACTGGGGACAGGAAAGCAGAAAGTTGAAAATCTGGGGTATGAAAAATAGCAGCAACGTCTTGGAGAAGTGGGCCTGGATTCCGACGACCGCAAATGCCATACCAGTAACATAGCACAGTGTGTCACCGGGGAAAACACGCGCGGGATACCTGGGACAATCCTCAGCTCGGTGCCCTTGAAGGTATGAAAAATAACCCGTACCAATTGTGATATATGAAACCAACGCAAACCGCGACGAGCGGAAGCATGAAGTAAAGACTGAATAAGTGACGTTCGACTAATTCACGGCTTCCATACGACATGCCAGCACTCCAAACGCCTCCGAACTCAACTTCTGCCTTGTTGCCGAGCAGGTGGAGAGGAACTCGGAAGTCAATAGGCCACGGAAGATAGAGAAGATCATTTAGGATGACAGATAACGCGATAATGAGCGCCTGGCTGACTTCTGAACCGTTGATGCCAGCAAGGATGTTGATGCTATTAGTCGCAAAGGTGGACAGCAAGGACATGTATATATAATACAAGGGCCCTGTACCAAAGATTAGATGATTCACAGTAACGATTGCATAAAATTCCCTTACCAAGGTTGACAAGTGTGCCAAACAATGATCTAAAAGGTAGCGGCACGACGACGTGAGTGTTGCCTCGTTCGGCGTAATAAACCATTAAGAGAGGAACAGAGGCGATTATAGGTATCGGTAATTTGTGTCTCCATCGAATATCAAAGACGTCGTCAAGGAAGCCCAACATGGTCGCTGTCAGTAGCGAGAGAAGAGAAGATAGATAGACAGAGAGCTGGAGCGACCTTCAGACACAAACGTCATAGTTTGATTGCAGAATGTACGCACTTGGTGGTGAGGAAAATCGACGATTTTGATACCTTCTGGTGGTTGGGTTGTGCTTGAGCGATGCATTATGGAAGTTGAGAATGCAAACGGGATGAAAAGCATCAATAGCAGGATGTATACCGCCGCGCATACAAGTCCCATACTCTCTGGACTGGAGATGCTTCAGATTGCCCAAAGGATATAATAGAACCCCCATACATTGGATCACTGTAGACTTTGAGCAAGTCTCGTCCTTTCAGGTTGGCCGCAATGAACACAGGTCCAAGACGCGGTATCAAATGTATGGTTACCAAGAAGGCAAAGATGGACATTCCAACTGATGCATACAACGCCGGTAACGGAGGTATAGGATCCAAGAGAGGTCTTGTAACGAACCAGGCTGCCACTGGCACTAGTCCAGCGAGCAGGACTATGGGCAGCGGCCTGGGTTTGAGTGCCATAGTCAACATTGGCGAAGTAGAATGATACTGTGCTTTAGGTGATCAATGCAGAGACGGTATTAGAGGCATGGAGAAGAGTAGAAAAGGGTGATCAACGATTGGCGCACGTTTAGGGCGCGGAAGGACGTGTCAAGGAGGTGTCGCTGTGACACGTCGCCTAGTCGCCTCCGGATCAATATGTCGCAAATCTAATCTTACTCTTTTCTATGTCGAGCTCTACCGAGCTGTCTCCTGGTCCTCAGCACCTCAACACAACAGGATGCCTCATTAAGGTCTCTCCAGAAAAGGGCAGAGGTGTTTACGGTGTGCCCTTTTTTTCTTGGTTGTGTTTCTGCACACCTGATGAACCTCCATTTCAGCCTCGAAGGCAATCCCACGAAATACCACGGTCGAAGTTAGTCCCGTTTTATTCTTCTCGAAATCGGAGTATGAGGAGCACGGTATTGTATCCACTACGTTTCTCCTCATCTAGATGCCCCCATACCCATACGTGAAACCCAGGAAAGTACACCATTCTTGACCACTATACCTTCACATGGCCAGACGGGCGAATGGCCCTCGCCTTAGGACTTGGTATGCACTTATAACTCTTAACTCAGACATGCAGTGACCCAATCGCTCGGCGTATTACCAGGCTCCCTGTTCAACCACTCGGATCCTCCAAACGTCTCATTCATCCTTGACACGTCCACGGACTCCATCTGTTACATCACAACTCGAGATATTGAGCCCGAGGAAGAACTCTGCATCTTTTACGGTCACAAACTATGGTTCTCCCCTGTAGGGGGTCACACCAACCAAATACCCCAAGAAGACCCCAGCGATGAGTGGGGCGGCCTATCTGCTGTCGATTATGACGAATCGGGAGAACCTATGTTTTCCATCAACCCATTCGCAGAAGGCGATCCAGATGAGCTTATACCCGAGGGAGATCTGCCGTTTACAAGATATAAACTGCCTCCTGAAGAAGAAGAACCTGACAGTGTCAGAACCAGTACGTCTGTCTTGCCACTACCGAAGATTTCTTCTCAGATCCTGTGCTCCAAGTTCAAGCATGGGTGGTTGACGTACCCGACCAGAGGCTGATCACAACCCTCCTCAAGTACACTTCCCTCCTCCATCCTTTCATTTCTCATGACGAAATTCTTACTCGTAGGTGGCTAAAACAAAGCAACCTCGACACATCCGACCTTGCCCACCTCAAACGCATCCGCAAACAAAACAACACAACTACCTTCCTCATCGCACCACAAGCAGCCTTCCCACTCGATCCACCCTCCCTCCCGAGAGATCTGAATCTCTCCTTCCCGTATCTCCACACAGTCCCGGCCTCATCTGCCCTCACGCCCGTACAACTTAATTTAAAGAATGCATTATGGCCGACGACGTATACTCCACGCCGGAAGGACGAGCAGGAAAAGTGGAGTCGCGGGAAGGCGTCATGGGCCTGGGAGGCTATGGAGAAGACGATACAGGCTGCGGTCAAAGCTAGTCGGGATGGAGAGGTGGGTTCCCAACATCCTATGTTACTTTCGCAATTAGTGATTTTCCGTTACGTTTTCGCTCACTTCTTCCCATCCCTCGACATTTTCCTGATTACTGTTCGCCTCGGATTCCTACAACTCCCGATTACAGTTTCCCATTGCTGCGCATATCCCTGCTCCTTACGAAGAAGCATCGCCCATGGGAAACCAGGGGTTACAACAATCGCAAGAGACCCGGAAGGAATTCACGGCACTCGACACCCGAAAATCAGCTAACCACCCACTCCGTCACGCAGTGATCAATGCTATAAGAAAAATCGCTGATTTCCATGCCTCTGCCTCGACATTATCAAATGGTAAGGATGAATCAGATGTCCCAAAATCACGGGGAAAAAGCTCCGCGGATGGTCTAGTTCCCCCGCAAAAAGGGTCAAACTACCTCCTAACCTCTTTGACGATGTTCGTGACCCACGAGCCATGCGTCATGTGCAGTATGGCACTCCTTCACTCTCGAGTCAAAGAAGTCATCTATCTCCACTCGATGCCTCTAACGGGCGCTTGTGGAAGTATAGCTTGTCTTCCAACGTTGAAAGGTGTCAACCACCGATACTCTATCGCTCAGTGGAAGCAGAATAGAATTCAAAGAAATAGCATTGATACCACCACGGGGCAGGGTAACGCTACGCATACAGTAGGCATGGAAAATGCAAAGGTCGATAGTCTTCTCGACGTTGATATAACAATGGATGCATGAAAATAATTGCAACGACAGCACAGGAGGGAAGGTGGACAAGACGTTAGTTCAGGCACGAACCCAATCAGTGAGAGGAAACAAAAGAAACAACGCATATGAAATCGAGAGTTGGCTACTAGAGCGTGAGGGAGCCATACAAATGAAACTACAGACGAGGAGACCGTTGCGCGGCGGGCAGCCATTGCTTAGACTTGACAACTTCCAGAAGAGCATCGTCAGACAAGTTGCGGAAGAGAGTGTTTTCGTCGACGCCCTGCAATTAAATAAATAAAATCTCAGTATGCGTTACGACCAAAGTCCAAGCAGACACCCACGTCTTTCTGGGCAGCACGGACTACAGCAAGAGCAATCTGAGCAGAAATATCACGAATGCGTGCAAGACGAGGATACACGAGATCCGCATCCTTCTCCTCCGGTGTCAGGGAGGCAGAAAGGGCGATGGAAGCCTGTTCGACCATAGAGTCTGTAACATGCCTTGCCTTGGAAAGGATCGCGCCCAATCCCAATCCGGGGAAGATGTACATATTGTTGCCTTGTCCTGGCTCATATGTCTTGCCACCAAAGTCAACGGATTTGTATGGGCTTCCAGAAGCGAACACGACAGAACCATCCGTCCTAGAGGGCGATCATGAGATTTGATATGTGCATTAAAGGAGCAGCCGACGTACCATTTGATAGCGTCAGCATAGTCGACCTCACAAAGAGAAACGGGGTTGGAGAGAGGGAAAATAATGGGACGCTTGTTAAGGGCAGCCATGAGTTTCACCACCTCTTCTGAGAATGCATTCTGTTTCAAGATCAGGCTTGGCATTAGATCAGTGGGCAGGAAATTTGGCCTACCCGAATAGTGCTGAGACCAAGGAGAGCGGTAGGCTTGACGTAACTGATGATGTCGACCAGATTGGTCAAGGGAGGTCCGCTGTAGTCAGTGCGCGCGAAGTCTAATTTCAGGGCATTAGGACGCTGCAACTGATGCAAGCGGTTACGAACAAATCTTGTGTTCTTGTAAGCCCTTCCTGTCTGCAGTGATAAGGCCCTTCGAGTCGACAGTCTACAGGGGTCCGTTAGAATCACAAATGAAAACCTGGGGAGTACTGACGTAAATCTTCCGTTTGGCCTCCTCTTCAGTCAACCCAAGGAGAGTAAAGAAGGACACAAGCTGTTTAGCGACTCCAATACCAGCGGAACCAGCACCGAAGAAGAGGATACGCTGTTCCTCCAGGCAAGTACCAGCGGCCTGCGAGGCAATTTTCGCTGCGTTGATGAAGCCGGAAAGAACGACGGCACCTGAATTAGAACGAATCAGAATAGTCAGCATTAAAGATTTTCGACCACGATCTCGAAGATCCTACCTGTCCCTTGGATCTGCACGTGAAATTCGACTTTAGATCGGGGAGACAGCATTGGACTGAACACAAAATACGTACATCATCATTGAACACGCGGTACTTTGATCTGAACATATCCAGATATCTGAAGGCGTTATCCGTGGAGAAGTCCTCGAACTGGACGAGAAGCTGAGGGAAGACGTCCTTCATGGCATCAATGAATTCCTGCATGAAGACATCCATCTAATCCAAACAGTCAGGCTCCAGACAGATCTCGCGAACGGCATATTTTACCTCCTTCGTGTCAGGACGCTTGCAGCGCACACCCAGATAAAGGGGATCATCAAGGAATTTTTGGGTATTGGTACCAAGATCAAGGCAGATTGGAAGAGTGGTGGACGGTTTGATACCGGCACCGGCAATGTATAAATCCCTGAAGGGGCTGGATCAGCAAATAAGTCAGGCAGAAAAAGGGGATCTTACAGCTTTCCGATGGCAATAGGTAGGCCATTCGCGCCAAGGTCGCCCAGACCAAGGATCCGAGAGCCTAGAGAATCCGGAAATGGTTAACCAGAGGAAAGGGGTGAACAAAATTTATACGACCATCAGTCACGACCGCAATCCTAGCTGCAGCACCCGCAGGCCATGTACGAAGGACGTCTCGAATGTGGCCTTTGTGCTCAATCGATACATAAAGACCCTCGGGACGTCGCCAGATATGCGAGTAATTCGAGCATGCATCACCGACCTGAAGGGAATGTCAATTACACGGATCAGGGCAGGAGAATGTGGAATATACAGTCGGAGTATAAAGGATAGGGATAAGTTCCAGCATGTTGGCGAGGAGAACTTCGTAGAAGAGGATGGGGTCGCGCTCCTTGAGGCCACTGAGGTAGATGTACTTCTCAAGGCCAGTGGTCTTGCTTCGAAGTTGAAGAAGGCATCGCTGATGATGGTCAGTACTGAAGAAATAAGGGGGAATGCGGGGTGGGATGGCAGAACCGACAGCGACGAGAGACATTGCGTAATGTTAGAAATTAGAGACGGCTGAGGCTGGTGAGGGGTATTTATACTTGGGGGGCAGAACTGAAAGTAGGCTTTTGAAGCTTCAAAGTTGGAGATCTGTTGACTGGTTTGGGATACACATGTGAATTGGGAACATTGGATAGCCAATCGAACCCCCGGCTGTGTGCCTCACCTGAGTCACCTCCTTTCCTCCCCGCTTGTATTCCAGCGTTCTACTTCCTTTCTCGGACACCGGGACTCCGCCACCAATCACGGAACAAGCCTTTCCGCTCGAGTGCTACATTATTAGGGCATTTTAATAGCCAGTAACAACAAAACGTGAATCTGAGATAAGTCTCATTCCGTCGACCAATATATCCTTCACCACATCTCGCGCCTCTTCCTGCGAATAGCTTGCACCAGCGAATGTCTTTCGCTCCATTTCGAGCGTGCTTCTGCGTGCTGCGCCTCCGTCCTTCTCACGATCTCCTTCCGTTTGTTTACGTTCAGAGGTGCAACCATTGACACAAACGACCGTGTTACATTGAACATCCTCGCCAATTCACCTCTTGAATATTTCTCCGGATCACTTTCCCGCAGCTCGCGAATCTTCGCGACGACTTCGTCCGAGGCGCGTTCTGGGACCTGCTTTTGCAGTCCTGGTCGAGCGAATGGCGGTAGGGGTCCATCCACGGGCATGACACGGCCTGCAAGGAGTGGAGATGCGGGGGAGGTGGTATATGAATGTGGTGTGGCAGCTGAAGGAGGTGGCCGGTGGATGAAGGTCAAGTTCTCGTCTTCAAGTGTTGTGACGGCCGCCTTCGGGTTGTTGACCAGTGGGTCAGGCGCGTGGTATGCCGGTCGCTCTGCAGCGCCAGGTTTGGGGCGAGGAAATTTACTCGCGTGCTTGGTTGCATACCCGCGAGCAAGCCGCTGTGATATCGACAAGGCTCGACTGAAGTTCATGGGGTAGGTGATGCACTTGCAGCTGGTCTCAAAATTGTCATGGATAGTTTCCCACGAGTCACGGGATCCTAAAGTCACCCACGTAGGTACAAGTTGTATACAACCGCACAAAATACTGTCATTTAATCTACAAGCGGGTGGTTGGATTTACCGGTTTCTGCATGATCATTTCAAGAGCATTCTCCCAATTGCATGTTGTGCCGACACCTGCCGACGCCCGGTCAAACGAACGCTATTGGTCGTGATGCATGAAGAGTCAGAATAGTATTTCGTTATTTTCACGACCATCCAACTTGAGTCCAGACCGCCCTTCTTTCCCAATACGTGGCCGCCCCTCCGCGAGTACGGATGGATGACCCACTAGGGATCGAATTAACACTTCAGGTAGTCAGTCCTAAGTGAAACTGCATACACCTTTCATCGCCTCTAAGGGACCTACCTACCCACTTGATGTAAATGATTGTCCTCATTGGTGGACCTGCCATCACGCTGCAGGAATAAGTTCAGGCGGAAAGTTTCGAATATAACTAGCTAAACTTATCCCCAGTGTGAACTGTCAATGGATCTTTGGTACAAACTGTGACTGTCTTGGCCTTGCATAGGTCCCGCGCTGCCGCATAAGCATATCGCACGGCAAATCTGTTGTAACGCCTCGTGCCGTACTTCTCCATATCTCGAGTATGATCCAGTCCAGGCACACATTGTTGGAACACAAGCGCGTATCGAGCCAGCCGTTAGACAAGAAAACAGATGCGGCTCACAGGACATTTAGTTACGGACTTGTTACGATATGATAGAATGATTGGACATTATGACATATAGATAGACATCTCCTTTTCTCCTAGACAGCCTCCTATACTAGTTCATATACGCATAGTAGAAGTGCGCTTGCCTCAGCCCTCATACCGTTAATGAGCGACTGAGGTAAGCCACCCATTGTTACTCTCAATTCTCTTTACTGGTTATATTACTGTTCACACAGAGCTCTGATGATCTTCCAGCTCCAAGCACAGCAACACCAATAACACCATTGTGTTTTCGAATACAGCAAAAACATCCTGTCCCCACCCACCAACAGAGATGCCTGCCCATTTTTACTCAACCAGACGAACAATTTTCGTGATTAACGCGTTTGCAAGATCAACCCTGTCAGGACTTTCGAGACAGAGAACTCGAAGATCCGTGATTGACTGTTCCGAACAATAATGCTTGATATCGCTTTGTTCTATTGACGATCTAGGGCCGCATGCCCTCTTCACCTCCCTCAAAATCATGCAAATCTGGTTTCATTAAAATTCCAGCCAAATGTCACAACATAAGGAACAAACCGGCCGTCAAGTTGTCTTTCCAGCCAGTGCAACCCTAGTCTGACGCACGTCGTCTCCCGGGTTTTGTGATACCCCCCGAACAGCCAGCTTTGACCAATGGCACACCGCATCTCTGGCGGCACATGGAAAGGACCGAGAACCTACATGCTTTTTGGAATGCGGAATATAACAATAACGATGGACCAAGGACATCGGATGTAGGGTTATGTCCAAGCGAAATAGACTGCTGCAGGCAGCAAACGTAAATGTTAGAGCAGCCCCCAGTCCCCGATTTGTTCAAACGCCAGAGACGCGGACGCAATCACTCCCGACCCGCCATCCGCCAACCACTTCATTGGTCACTCCTAATTGGCTAAACCCTCCAATCAACGTCTTTTTTTTTTTTTTTTTTTTTTTTTTTTTTTTTTTTTGGTGGAGCTATGGGACTTTCCGCCTCTGCCGACGGCAGATCTTCGGTCCAGCTAAGTGCGTTTGTGTACACGCTAAAGACGAAATGGTCCACCACGGGGAAATGCATTTACGCACACCCAGCGGTAGTGTGGGGCTCTGGCTATCCGTGGTCGAGGATGTCTGAGTTTACGTTACTAGGGTCAAGCCAAATACCCACTAAAACCCCGTTTCTTTTAGCCCAATTCTTGGGGAGATTCATTTCGTCCTTGAGGAGGCCGTTCCATGTATTCATAACTAAGTTTGGTCTTAGCGCTTTACCGTCGAATTTTCTTTCGTTGGTTAGTATGCAGTCTATCTTGATGCGCAGGTTTAATTTGTGTCGTAGTTGGTTGACAATCTGATTCTTTGTTGGCCATTTGTTGCGGACATTGTCGTATTTGATAGTTCGAGTGCATCTTAAGGTCCAAATTAGATACGCGGCCTCTGAAATGAGGATTTGGTATAGACGGGTTTTCCCAACGTCGACTTTATTGTCACTTGTCCTGTATCGGATTGAGGCGCAGCCTAGTATTTCTCCAAGGTTGGGTTTTGACCACGTCCCATATTTACGCTTC